>VZTG01007185.1:272389-301785 GCA_013397845.1 Melanocharis versteri | reverse complement strand
GTGTCAGTGGGTGCTGCTGGAGCAGCGGCGTGTCGGTGGGTGCTGCTGGAGCAGCAGCGTGTCAGTGGGTGCTGGTTGAGCAGCAGCGTGTCAGTGGGTGCTCCTGGAGCCGCGGTGTGTCAGTGGGTGCTCCTGAGCAGCAGCGTGTCAGCAGCACCGTGTCAGTGGGTGCTCCTGAGCAGCAGCGTGTCCTGACAGCACAGGCCGGGCAGGAGATGCCGGGCAGCGCCAGGTCCGTGGCTGTCCCCGCCTGCTCCCAGCCCTGAGCACCGATCGATGGAGCCACCGCAGCCCACGAGCAGCGCCTCGTGCCACAGGGATCCTCCCTCCCGCTTCCCCTGTGCGCTCGGCTTCTGCCAGCCACCAGAACAATATTTTGAAATTTATGGAAAATTAATTATCGATTACAGATGTGCCCTGGTTCAAGGAAGGTAAAAACGAATGGATGCATTTACGATGAGGGACGTAATCCGCTTTGTGAAACTGATTGTCTTTTGCTCTGCTCCTGCCCTCCCTCTCTTCCCCTTCTCTCTCATCCTGCCCCCTCCCCCCTTCCCGTACACCGGGTAAGAGACAGGCCTGATAAAGTGGGAGAAGCAAGATTGGTTTTCTAAGGGCACCAGGCCCTTCATGACCAGGTAAATCATGGGCTGTCTGGAGCTGGGGCTGGGTGATGACCTGCTCCCTGTGCCGCGGCACTGCACCCCCCTGCGGGACGTGATGATGTGCACCCGTGCGGCTGCGGGGGGCTGCAGTGAAGGTGAAACTGTCATATCGATCTTTTTAGCACTAAAATATGAGCCACTTTACTCCACTCCCCGATGCTGTGATGTGAAAAATAATAACTCGGATCCAAATTAAAAATATTGATCTCTGGAAGGTGTTGAAAGTAAATAAACACCTTCCGAAGTTTTCGGGTCAGCCAAGAAATGGTATTCAGCAATAAATGTGTCGGCATGTCAGAATCCAGGGTTCTTGATCTGTTTTTCCTTTCAAATTGATTTTTCATTACTTACTTCCTAAAAGTGTTGGAATTTGGTCCTCTACCGTTAAATCTCAGTGTTTGGGCAAATTATTTCTTTGGGGCTTATGAGGTGCTCCTAATCCACTCGGTCATTGATTGATTGATTTTTGACTCAATAAACTTGCATTACCCTTGCTTTATTTAAGGCTTCCATCATAATTTTTTGTACATTTAGGCTTGACTTTTTTATTTCCTCCTAACAGATGAGCTGACATTGGTCTATCAAACATGTGGGAAAACAATTGCCACAAGGTTAATTTTATTGCTAGCTCCATGCATTTTAAGTAGGTGCCAGGTATTTTCCACTCCAGGCTGATAAATTGCAGTTGAACCACTAAAGCATTAGAATGAACAGAAGCACTGTAACAACAACAATAGAAATCCCATAGAAATGCATCACAGAGCATAAGCATTAAATGGATTATTTTTGCTTCATTGGTTTAACTTCATTTTACATCCAACCAGCAATAGGTATGCGGCAATGTAATGAGCTCTTTAACTGGGACCTGCTCGGGCCCTGGTGCATTGTGTACTCTGAGGGTGGAGGTATTTAGGTCTTTCTGGTTAGTGAAAGGATAAAATGCAGTCACCCACATTTTCAAAAAGTCATTTTCTCTTAAAAAGCAGCCAGTTGGGTTTTAGATATCAAGATGTTCTTCTGAGCAGGTCTATTGATGTTGCTGTTCTGTGGCAGCTGTTGCAGCGATGGCAGAGCGCCGGCTCAGTGCTGGAAGGTGGCAGGAAAGGAGAGCTGCAGTGGTCGTGGGAGGGGCTTCTTCCATGAACAGAGAGAAGTTTGGTCAGTGTTAGAAAAGATCCTTAAGCCATTGGGTCTGTCCTTCACTGCACCCCAGCTGTCTCCGAGTCACTGTTCACACCTTCACATGCTTCCATAGGCAGAAGTTCCCATTTTGCAGTGCTCCTTTCCTGGATTTACTACCCAGGGCCTGACAGTTCAAAGACAGTTGAAATCATGAGTTTATTCTGTTTAATTCAAGAAGACATGATCAATTAAGAGGAATAAAACTGGATTTTGGTAAATTACTTGATGGAGCTGATGGCAGTTTTGGTCATTGTCCGTTTCCCCCATAACTGCATTTCATCAGCCAGGTTTGCCATTGTTAGTGTGCAGGAGTTTGATTAAAATTCCTGGGGTTCATGCTATTTTTTTTTTTTTTTAAACCTGCATCAGTTTTTCTGGTATTCCTGTGACATGGCACATAAGTGTGCTGCCAGGGCTGTAAGGCTAACACATAGGAATCTGTAAGTATCACCAGCTCACAGGTGGTTCCCCATGTCCTGGGAAATCTGGCTGTATGTTTCATGTCCTTTCAGATCTGTGGTGAGGGCAAAGGGGAAAAAAAAAATTGAGTTTTTACTGATGTGAGTGTTGTAAATGTGGTTTGTAAACCTGATACTCTCTTTGTGTGCGCTAAATAGCAAGGATCCTGTGTTTATTTTCAGGGACATTTTTTGACTGTGGGTTAATGGATATTCTTAGAGTTTGTTCATAAAAGGTCCAGTTCAGTAATCAAAAAAATGGAAAGGGAGCAAGTCTTTAAGAATGTAGGCCAAGGAACCAGTAAAATACCAGAAAACCACAGGTTCACATGCAGCGATGTAGAGATGGAAAGCGAGAAAGAATTCCTAACAGTCTTTAAATGTTGTCTCCCTCCTTCATAGCTTTGCAGTCATTGGCCTGTGGGCATCTTTGACAGCTGTGTCTAGCACAGCAGCACTAAAACTTTTCCCCTTTCCTATTTAGGAATATTTCCAAGTAGAAAAGCAGTATTAGATTCTGTTTTATTTTGGAAATTAAAGAGAGTCCAGTCCCACCATCTATTTGGGTATTTTCGTCTTATTTCATTGGCAAAAAGGAGAACTTTGAACATCATTATCCTGACACCCGATAATACCAGTGCCTGGGTTAAGAGATCACATGACAGGAGCATCCTCAGCTACTGCAGCACTGTGGTAGTACCTCATATTGTCCTTAGCAACCTTCCCCTGGTTGTGATAATAAAAAAAAAGAAGTCAGAAGCTGCTAAGGTTTTGCTGGTTGTGTTTAGTTTGTCTGTTTATGTTAAGATCAGTGTTATGCCCAGATTGTCTTTTAATTCAATCACTTGTCACTGGACTTCCCTAAAGAGTAAGAAAAATTTGTAACTGACAGGCTGGCAAAGGTTTGACCAAGTGTATTGTGGTTGGACCATATATCAGGGCAAAAGACAAATATGATTGAGTGCTGTGTCATGGCACCACGCGTGGGAAACAAATATTCTGCACGAAATCTATAGGAGCAAACTGAAAATTTGTTAAGCTCTTAAAGAGCTTAAAGGCTTGTTAGCATTTTCTGACAGAAGCCCAGTGAAGCAGTGAACAGAAAAAGAAGGAGCCAAAGAGTCACAATGGCCAATTCGGAATTCAGATTTGCGGTTCTGTTCAACATCCTGCTCCATACAGGCACTCATGTCTCGTGCTGGGACTGGGACCAGGATGTCTCCTGGCACCTGGGAGCCTCTTCACTTTGTGGTCTGAGACTTTCCTTCAATTGAACAACTGTTACCTGTGTTCAGGGAATTCATCAGGTTCTCTTTTGTCAAACTGTAGGAAAGTCTTAGTAATTTCTTATAAGGTGCTGCTGTCCTTTGGGTGTTTGGATGGGTCCTGCTGAAGTGGCTGAACTCACAGTATTTGGGTCTAACCCCCACCAAAAAGGATTTATTTGGGTTTACTTTGCCCAAGATGGGTACGTGATGTGAACAGTTTCTTGTGGAGCTGCCAGCATAGGACAAAGACCCTCCATCACCCCGATGAAGCCTCTCATTATTTTAGGTGCTAAATGAACCAAATATGCATAGGAGGAATGAAGATCAGGTTAGATTAATAATCTGTTAAAGCACTTGGTTTTCCTTATCTTCTCACAGGTTAATAAAAGCCCAGTAGAAAAAAGTCAGCTCATACCTAGATATAGTATTAAAAGGAAGAGTTGTTTTCAAACAGAGCAGTGATGAGGATAAATAAACCTGATGGACTCCTAGCAATGTTGGATTTGTTTCTACTGACCCATGTCATTTCTTTAAAAGCCTGCCAGTGCAATTTGAAAAGCAAAGTGAGGTTGAACACCTATCTTCAACAGCAAAGGTATGTTTTATAATTCTGAATGAATCTGTCACTTGGGGTAAATTTTACTGATGCTTCCTTCATTCTTCAGGCACTGAGATCAGTGATGATTATTCAGCTTTGCAAAGCCAGCATGGGTCAACATGTGCATGATAAATGGAGCTATTATTGTACATAGGGAAACAATTAATGTGTTGCTCCATATGGTGGGATGTCCATTAACACGCCCTACTAGTAATGCAAGCCAGAAAAGCTGTGCACAGGTTTTAGGTGAAGGTACAAAGGAAAATATTCTAATAATCTATTCAGGCGCTAATTTGAGAGTTGTATTTTTCTTTCTTTCCTTCCAGCCAGCAGGCAGGGAGCTCTGCTCTGAACAGTGGGGTTAGGCAGCTGTCCTCATCTGTGCCCGTGGTGAGCCATGCTCCCTGCTCTGCCTTGCAGGAGGGAGCTGGATGCTTGAGGTGAAGTGTCTTGTTCAACACTCTTAGCACATTACTCCTTTTTAATATACATTCTATGAATTCAACTAGCTAGCTGTAGAATCCAGATGTGGACTCATGGCTGGATTAATTTTTCATACTGCGTAACAGAGGAAATATTTCAAGCTGTCAGTTCAGATACTGCATAAAATTGTTAGGGGTGATAATTTCACTGTGGTATGAAAATGGTGTTACTTCATATTTCTTAATTTGATTTTAAAAACCCTCCAAAAGATGTCTGTCTAATTTCCTCTTTCAAGTTTCTTGAAGAAGAGCAACTCCTGCCCAAAACACGCATGCTTCCGTACACTATGGCAGCAGCCAATTCTTCAGGCCTGTCACTGGTGTGAGAAGAGAAGGGGTAAAGCGGAGTTTGAAGGTGTTGGGGAATCCCAGAGTAACAGTGGCCTCATTCGTTTGATGTGCTTTCTGGTAATTTCTTTAAAGATAGCAGTTTGGTACTGTTTTGGTGTAGAAGCTTTATAATTTAAAGGTTTCATTGTCAGAGCAAAATGTAGTAACTCAGAGTAGTATTCCTGTCACCTCCCAGTTCTAAATGCTGTCGTCCCAGTTTGGAATCTGCAGCTGTTCCTGCAGGAGGAAGATCTCTCTCGTTACATCAGATGGCACTCGGGCCGTGGGCTTGATCTGTGCCACGGCAGCAGCTGCTGCGCGTAGGGAGTGAGCGAGGGAACACCAAGCCCACTGCACACCACTCCACCAGCTTGACTTCATTCTGATTTCAGAACTCTGTCTGTGCTAGAGTTAACGAATTCAGTTTAAAAACTTAAGCTTGTTTTTAAAGCTCAGTTATTTCTTTCCATTTTCTTAATTATTGTGAAAATTTTTTAATAGTCTTTGGTTACCCTTTCAGGGTTCTTTGTTAGACAGTTCATCTAAGAAAATCTGCGGGTTGATAGATTTTCTGATTAAATACTTGAGACACAGTAGATGTTTTAATTGTCCTGAGATCCATTTTTCTTGAGAGTCTGTGGCAATGTGCAGTCTGCTTTTTAGAAACACTGATTGATGAATTCTGCTGTAATTTAAACTAAAAGTTAATAAGACAGGCCTACATGGATCTGATGCAAGTTATTAGACCTGTAAGGCACTTTAATATATGCCATTTATTATTCAAAGAAGTGAAAGCCAAAAATGTTTCATGTGCACTAATAAAAATTCAATATAATTATTTCAGAGAACTTGGGGAAATGCAAACGGTCAGATAAACTGAATTTATTAAACAATATCCAGTGACAGGAATGCTGATGGACCTCTCAGGCTGGTGCTACCTTTGCAGTAGGAGTATGATACTGTTGAAACTTCCTTTGCATGAGAAGTTTTTGACTGTTCCTTACCATTGAGTTAAAACCATGACATTCGGTGTTTCGCTTTTGCTCTCTGCTTCAGAATATAAAATGTTGATGGCTCTGTCCAGTGTTTTGCCTAAATTGGTGTGGATTTCTGTATCCCGAGGTTAAAGATGAGCTCAGGTAACAATAACTCGACTGCACTTTCCAGTGGTCAGAATTGAAATCCAAACCCACTCCTCTGGCTGTCTCATGAAGTTTAGGGTTTTCTACTATTAAAATCTTCCTTTGAAATAATAAATGACTACATGCTGTCAAGGTAGGGTCTGGAAAGGCCAGCACGTAGAATGGGCTGAGATTTCATCTGAGCGTGGTTGAGTTTTATAGATCTATTTATGAGATCCAATACTGTAATGATGTAATTTTACTTGTCTAATAAATGTAGCTGTACAACGAAGGATAGCAAACATTTCCATTGTGACCAAAATCCTTTAAACTGCAGCCACTTTGATCTCAGAGCTCATGCTATTTAATAAATGCTGGCCATTCTTCTAACAATCACAATTATTTAAGGGGTTTTCAAAAGGGATAGAGCAAATCAAATAAAACAATTACTGTTGTATCTCATTCTGAAGTTAAGTGTATTTTTTATGTGAGTCTTGTTTAGTGTCTCCTCCCAGTTTTCATCCATTATCACAATAATTGAGTTTGTAGCTGGAATTAAATTTATCAAATTGCGTTATCCTCTTTTGAAATTGGATAGGTATCCTGGCAGTGGGAGCTAGAAGTTAATCTGCTTTGCTAAAGCCTCCAGTGGCACAGCGGCAACAGGATTGAGAAGGCTCAAACATTTTCCTGTCACCCTGGACACGATGTAATTTCTCCTCAATCCCTTGTGCAAATAATGACATTTGAATCGAGCATTAACAGGCTTAATTACTTTAAAATTGTCATTTTAATTTACACTGATATAGTATTGATCATACAAGCAGAGATTAAGCTGTTCACTGGAGCAGATGATGGGGAATTAAACATTAAAGGGTCCTCGTGGGGCTGAGAGGCCGCCCAGAGAGTGCCAGGAGAGGAATGATATTTCTCCGTAATGAACTGGCGGCATGCAGGGACATGAATCTTTGGCCTACTGGAAAAAGGGAAATAATGGGGTTTGGGAAGCATTTGCAGGTTATTCATTCGCTGCCATGCACCAATTCTCCAGTGATTCATCCACCTCACCAACATTTATTTATCTAGCAAATTCAGGAGCTCTGACCTTTCTGCTAAGTACATTTAACATAAGACAGAGTGGAATATTTCAGGTGTAACTTTTTACAAATATTAGTTATTGTTTCTTATTTCTGACTAATATTAAACAGAGTTATTTAATCTGCCATCCATACTTGCACCCATTTGCGTGACTCATGATGAGCAGACGGACTTCATAAAGAGATCCAGGTATTGTGGAACTCAATGAGGTCCTCAAAGTCCTTGACCTCATTTAGTTACGGTCTGATTTTCTTCTTTGGCAAACCTGAATTAAAGTTAATTTAAGGCAAGCTGACATGAGTTTACATGGGTGATTATACAGCGTATAATAGCAAAAATTATGACTAATCCTTGTAAAACCTCCAGCCTAAAAATGTCACCACTCTGGTTGGGAGCGTGCTTTAAAAGACCAAGCAGATATATATGGAATATTTTAAGGCTAAAAATTTCATTTCAGTGATTTGGATTTGTCTAATAATTTATTGAAATGTTGCTAGGAAACAAATATTGCTATTTTGATAATTTACAGTTTAAAAAAATCAAAATTAAATGTGGATATTAAATTGCATAAAATCGATTTTTTGTCTTTATGCATACCAGCAAAGTTTTTTTTTTTCCCTGTCCTGAGCTAGTAGGCTAGTTTTCCTTATGCCCTACATTTTATTTTTTATCAGGGAAAACCATAACCAGTAGTGTAACTATGCAGGATACTGGGTCAGTCAGGGTATTTGCAGTCATTGCAATTCAAAATCAAGTGTCTTCTTTCTGAAAATGGACACTTTTCTTATTTAAGAGAACAGTATGGCCCAATCACCCCCAATGACTCCAGGTGTTAATTTTTTTTATTTGGTAAATATGTAAATTCCCAAGAAAGTCCATTGAAGTCGATAGCATCTGTGGAGTTGCTAGTGTCGCTTCCCTAGGAGGTCATTTCTCTTGCATGTAACCAAGGGATTGGTCCCTAAAAGTCAGGAAGGTGACACAATGTGGGAAGTTGAATTTTCTTCTGGCTTACATTTTTTTCGCTTTCACTGGAAAATGCTTTGAATAAAAATGTAATCTGTTGCTAGACAGAAAAAGGCATGGGGTTAGGATTCTGAAACATACAGCAATGATTTGTGCTTGTGTTTTTAAAAAACAACTTCTTTTGAAAACTAAGGATATTTGTGTTTACCTATATTTTTATCAGAATGGACGTTTTGATTGGGATTTGGGGGAAGATGTTTGGGTTTTTTTAATTACAGACTTAAGAACATACTTGGTTGCTCTCAGTTCTCTGTGGGTTTGGCTGATTTTATAGATTTAGTAGTTTTTGCTTAAAAACGTTCCTGTTTTCATTGAAGACTGAAATGCTGAATCCTGCACTGCAAGTGAGGAAGGCTGCGCTGTGGAGAAGTGCAGTGTGGCTGGGGGGCTCAGGCTGCCGAGTGCAAGCAAAGGAAATTGGAAAGAAAGGGCGGCTGTGGCCGAGGTGGAGGAGGAGGAGGAGGTGCAGGCACAGGGCTGCTCCGCACCAGCGGCCAGGCGGGCGCTCGCTCGCTCCCTGCGGGGCACCTGGCCAGAGCTCCCCACCGCCTCCCTGGCGGGTGGCCGAGTGTCCCTGTGTCCGCGTGTCCCTGTGTCTGAGTGTCCCTGTGTCCACATGTCTGAGTGTCTGCATGTCCGAGCGTCCCTGTGTCTGAGTGTCCGTGTGTCCGCATGTCCGTGTGTCCTTATGTCCGCGTGCCCAAGTGTCCGCGTGTCCACATGTCTGAGTGTCTGCATGTCCGAGCGTCCCTGTGTCTGAGTGTCCGTGTGTCCGCATGTCCGTGTGTCCTTATGTCCGCGTGCCCAAGTGTCCGCGTGTCCACATGTCTGAGTGTCTGCATGTCCGAGCGTCCCTGTGTCTGAGTGTCCGTGTGTCCGCATGTCCGTGTGTCCTTATGTCCGCGTGCCCAAGTGTCCGCGTGTCCACATGTCTGAGTGTCTGCATGTCCGAGCGTCCCTGTGTCTGAGTGTCCGTGTGTCCGCATGTCCGTGTGTCCTTATGTCCGCGTGCCCAAGTGTCCGCGTGTCCACATGTCTGAGTGTCTGCATGTCCGAGCGTCCCTGTGTCTGAGTGTCCGTGTGTCCGCATGTCCGTGTGTCCTTATGTCCGCGTGCCCAAGTGTCCGCGTGTCCACATGTCTGAGTGTCTGCATGTCCGAGCGTCCCTGTGTCTGAGTGTCCGTGTGTCCGCATGTCCGTGTGTCCTTATGTCCGCGTGCCCAAGTGTCCGCGTGTCCGCATGTCTGAGTGTCTGCGTGTCCGCGTGTCCCTGTGTCCGCGTGTCCCTGTGGCCGAGTGTCCCTGTGTCTGAGTGTCCGTGTGTCCGCATGTCCGTGTGTCCTTATGTCCGCGTGCCCAAGTGTCCGCGTGTCCACATGTCTGAGTGTCTGCATGTCTGAGTGTCCGAGTGTCCGTGTGTCCGAGTGTCCCTGTGTCCATGTGTCCCTGTGTCCGTGTGTCCCTGTGTCCATGTGTCCGCATGTCTGAGTGCCTGCATGTCCGAGTGTCCTTGTGTCCGAGTGTCCCTGTGTCCGTGTGTCCGCGTGTCCCTGTGTCTGCATGTCTGAGTGTCCCTGTGTCTGCATGTCTGAGTGTCTGCATGTCCGAGTGTCCCTGTGTCCGAGTGTCCCTGTGTCTGCATGTCCCTGTGTCCCTGTGTCCACATGTCCCTGTGTCCGCATGTCTGAGTGTCTGCATGTCCGAGTGTCCCTGTGTCCGAGTGTCTGCGTGTCAGAGTGTCCAAGTGTCCACATGTCCGAGTGTCTGCGTGTCCGTGTGTTTGAGTGTCTGCGTGTCCGAGTGTCCATGTGTCTGCGTGTCCGAGTGTCCGTGTGTTGGTGTGTCCATGTGTCTGCATGTCTGAGTGTCTGCGTGCCCAAGTGTCCACGTGTCCCTGTGTCCACATGTCCATGTGTCCATGTCCGTGTGTCCGTATGGCTGTGTGTCCGCGTGTCCCTGTGTCCGCGTGTCCCTGTGTCCGCGTGTCCCTGTGTCCGCGTGTCCCTGTGTCCGCGTGTCCCTGTGTCCGCGTGTCCCTGTGTCCGCGTGTCCCTGTGTCCGCGTGTCCCTGTGTCCGCGTGTCCCTGTGTCCGAGTGTCCGTGTGTTGGTGTGTCTGCGTGTTGGTGTGTCTGCGTGTCTGCATGTCCAAGTGTCTGCATGCCCGGGTGTCTGCGTGTCCCTGTGTCCGAGTGCCCATGTGTCCACGTCTGTATGTCCGTATGGCTGTGTGTCCGCATGTCGGTGTGTCCCTGTGTCCTAGTGTCCGTGTGTCTGTGTCCGTGTGTCCATATGGCTGTGTGTCCGCGTGTCCCCGTGTCCGAGTGTCCCTGTGTCCGAGTGTCCGTGTGTCCACGTGTCGGTGTGTCCCTGTGTCCGAGTGTCCGTGTCCGTGTGTCCGTGTCCGTGTGTCCGCGTGTCCGTGTGTCCCCGTGTCCCACGCCGCTGCCGGGGCGCGTGTCCGTGTGTCCGTGTCCGTGTGTCCGCACGTCAGTGTGTCCCCGTGTCCCGCGCCGCTGCCGGGGCGCGTGTCCGTGTGTCCGTGCCGGGCGGAGCTGGTGCTGCTGTCCTGCAGGGAACAGTCTATCTCCAGTTCTTTGCAGGCTAATGCATTGCTGCAGACACTGGTATAGACATCTGAAATACAATTAAATGGCAGGAATGCTCTATTCGTCTAAACAAGACAAAGCATGGAATGGGTTCATTTGACTTGAAACATGTAATTAGCATAACCCTTTTGGATGCTTGTTTTATCATTTGCAATATAGTAAATGATTGATTATCGTACTGTACCTTTTGAATGTCATTAATAGAATTGTTTTGTCCACTTGATTAATATGTTGCCTCAACCTCAGAATAATCAGATTAAACTAGGTTGCCTTGTTCCTTCTGACTTGGAGCACTCCTATTTCCATGCACCATCTTCTCACGAAGGGACTGTGTAGATTGCCTTTGGTGCATTTTGTTATCTCCAGTGTTTCAGGATACATCTGGCTGGGAATCTCTCCTGATGGATGGGATGGGTGTTGCTATAAAAATGTATTTTATAAGTTAGTTAACCACTGTCTTCTAAGTTCAGACAGTGGTGGGGGTAGAATTGGGGTGTTTTCACTACAGTTCCTGTGACAAATCAAGCATCTGGTGTCCATACATGTTTAGATCTTTCAGATATTTTAGGTATTATTTCAGATCAGGGAGCTCCAATTTTAAATGTGTGAGCCATAAGACATTCATGGTTTGTTTTAATTTTTGTCTTATTTTCTAAACCAAACCAAATTACACAAAAGCCTGAGTCTTGTTCTTTGCAAGAGTCAGTATTTCAGGTTTTCAGTTGTGTGATAATTCACATTTGTGATCCATAAACTGTTGGCTGCATTAAATTGCTGACATCCCAGCAGCTGAAAAGCTTTTGCTGCAGTGATATTATCTGATCTCGGATAAAGGAATGTTTCTTTTCGTTGAACACATGAATTTTAACGTATTTAGGAGTGAAGGCTGTTGATCAGATCTTAGTCCTAGGTCCAGAAGAACTGGAAGTGTTTGAGGGCAGGGCCGGTCGCTGCACAGCAGAGGCCAGGCTGCGGGTCAGACGTGCCTTGGTGCTGGTGCTGGGAGAGCCTGCATCTCCTGAGCTGGGCAGGGACACAGAGCCTGACCCCAGGAGTGGCTGTGTGGAAATGCTGTGCAGTGTACAGTGTGTGCACACGTACGTGCAGAGGAGATGTAAAAACACATGGAGATTCAAAATGTCCTGGCAACAAAATGTGAATGAAGCATAAACTTATGCTCCAAGATTAAGATTTAAGTTTCTGTCTATCTGGGTCAATGTTTGAGGTTACTAAGTATTTGAGTCATTGAACTTTAAGACTGCATTCATCACAGCTTCCTAGACTAATATAAATTTCTTCCCATTAAGTCAATAAGCGTGGTTACATCAGACAGCAGTTCTGTCTACAAACTAAGATTAATGTCCATCATAAAAGTGACATGAAGAGACAACTTGTTTGATTTATACAGACTATTTTTATCTTCTCAGTTTTAAAATAAAATTTAAGTTATTGCTTCTATTTATGTAGAGGTTTTCCTTCTCACTTCCACTATTACTGAAACATTCCTTTCGGATAGTGGCTGCTTGGTAATCCAGGTGTGAGCCTGCTGGCTGTTCATGTGAGGTCTGTCAGGCAGGGCACCCACAAAATGAGTTCCCTGCACGTTACAAGTGTCCTACCTGCAGCCGCAGAACCACTGGAGTTTCCTTCTCTGGCATAATGTAGGTTTCTGGGATTTCCACGGTGAGAAGGTGCCTTTGCTGGGGGCCCAGCCCTTGCTTGTCTCTGCTTCTCACAGCCGGAGCTCTGGGACTTGCCAGACCTCCCCGCAGTGGAAACAGGCCATAGCAAACCTTTTCTTCATGCAGACTTTGTAGGATCTTGAGACGAAAGAGCATTAAGGAGTGCTGTTTGCTATATTAGAAGTGAGTCAGAGAGTGACAGTTTCTGGTTTGTTTTTGAGCAATTCGGGTGGGTTGCCAGAATTTTCAGAGAATGGTGTTCTCATCTGTCATCAGAGCAGTGGAACCTGCCTGTCTGTAGCAAACTTCAAGTGAGTGTGCTAAATGCCTTCTAATTGTCAGTAGTCAAGAATGAGTTCCTTTAAAATATTACCGTCTTAAACCATTACACCACGTAAACTGGGTATTTGTTCAAGTTGAGATGCAGGCATGGCTGGTTTGGGGTGCACAAGGCATGTCAGCATTGCTTTGAGCTTTAAATCCGGGCTCTGCACTGTCCAGGAGTTCCTCTGATGCTAAAAATCACAGCCCAAGCAAAGTACTTATGAATGTACAAAATGTACAGTATTATTGAAATTTTAAAAATCAATTAAAGCTTTTTTGTAATTGTCCACAGACATTGCATGCTCTGGTTGAATGGCAGCAGGTAATTTGTAAACTGGTTAGGTTCATTGTTGGCCATCTCTTAGAATTGATTGTCCTTTAATTAACTTATCTCTATCATGCATGTAATGTGATTCCCAATAAAAATTACAGGATTTTAATTGAAATTGAAAAGTTCTGAAAGGTAGAAATATAAATAATATGTATTATATATATACATATTCCAACTTGCATGGACATCCGAAGAGACTTCAATAACAAGGCAGGTTTTCCACGTGATTTAATTATCAATAGACTTAACTGAGTATTTAGATTAGAAGTATAATCTGGTTTATTTCATAAAGAAAGGCTTTACATCTTTATGTCCTTATTGATTTGCCAATACCATTTAATGAGTTTCAGTTCACAAAAGTTACATTAGTTGAAATACATCTTTGGGATTGGTCCATGCAGCTTTATTTTAGAAATGCAACTACTTGAAGAAAATGCTGAGCATAATTTAAAGTTAATTACAATAAAATATTGCTCTGAAGTGTACATGAAGAAATGCAAAATGGCAGCATGCATTCAGTTATTTTACATAATCCAATTATTCTGTATAATTCCAGGAAAATTCATTTCTTGTCAGTAATCCTGATGTTTTCTTATGTTTGCTAAACCAAACATGCTGCACATGTTTTCATTTACGCTTTTGTTTTTAGTTTGAATACACTGACATTTATTTTAAGATTCTTCGTAACTCAGTTTTCAGTATTTTTACTGAACTGTGGCAGAATAAGCTTAAATTGTTGTACTATTGCTGCTTTGGTTTATATCACTATTCCTTTATGGAATCCATACAGTAACTGGTGCAAAGGGCACAAGGGCTTAAAATATCTAATTACATAAATCACTTTGCTCTTCATTTCAGTGAAGTGAAGTCTGTTAGGAAATATCAGGTTTGGCTCCTTGTTAGCAATAATAATAATTTCAAAAAGCATATAACCTGCATCTCTGTCTCTAGCGGAAATGGCAGCATACAGAGCAGGGCAGTGCAGTCACTGCTCTGGGTCAGTTCTGTTTGCTCAGTCAGTCCAGTGACACGTACAAGGTTTAACACTAAGTCTCTGTATTAGCAGCATTAAATAAAAGACAAAGAAAAGCTGGGAGAGAGACTTCCTGGTTTTTACTGTAAAATATTTTGTATTAAATTGGAAAAAGTCAGTAGAGATTGCTTTTCATGTATGGGTGATTCTCGTATTTGTTACTCAGTACGTAATGATGGTGATACAAATAGGCACTGAAAACCTTAGGTTTTGGTGGTGTTTTCAGAGGTTTCAGACTTCTCTGCATGTTGCACAGGAGGCTGAGGGCACAGGTGTGGGCAGGGTGTTCCAAAGGGGTTATTCCCCCTCGGCGTGCTCTGTGCTGAGGGACTCCAGGTTTCTCCTGTGCGTCAGGCCCCTGGTGCTGCTGTCCCCGGCTCAGGTGCCCAGGATGATGTGTGGAACAAGGAGCAGGAGGGTGTGGGTGCTGTGTGTGTCCCCGAGATCCACCCCGGTGAGGTCTGAGCCAGCACGTCCCTGATCCTGCCTGGGGCTGGCTGAGCCGTGCTGGGACAGCCGCTGCTGTGGCCGTGTCACCAGGGCCACGCAGGCAGAGCCAGCGTGCACGTCCCTGATCCTGGCTGGGGCTGGGGCTGGCTGAGCCGTGCTGGGACAGCCGCTGCTGTGGCCGTGTCACCAGGGCCACGCAGGCAGAGCCGGCGTGGGCTCGTCCCAGCAGCACAGCACTCCCAGCTCCAGCCCTGCTGGCACCTGGGCAGTGCCAGGGGGAATCGCGGAATCCCAGAACAGTCTGGGCTGGAAGGGACCATCCAGTTCCAACCCCCTGCCAAAGGCAGGCTGGTCCAGGTTGCTCAGAGCAAGGACCGAGGTGACAAAAACTGGGTCTCCAAGGACATCAGCTGTGGAAGGCACCTTCGTTCTGAATACGGAAAAGAGTATGCTGAAACAGGACTTTGTGCAGGGCGGTGTGCTGAGGGGTCCTACTCGACCTCATGGTTGAATAGAATAATAACCATGTACAAAAATAGTAGAGTAGAGTAGAGCAGAAAAAAATAGTAACCTTGTGGTTACTTTTTCTCACGTGGCATGTAGGCTTTGTGCTGGATTCTGGCTCTGGCTCATGATGGTCAGTGCTGTGGCCAGCAGCAATCCTGGATGGCAAGCTTGCTGTTGTAGGTACTGGGTTTGCAGCTGTGTTACACCTCTGGCTGTGTGGCTGCTCAGGAAGACTGTTTCAAAAGTACCAGGTCAGTGTAGCCAAGCCAAAGGCACCAGAGGGGAACAGCAGAAATTATTAATCCCAGTTTCTCCAGCAGATTGCCATAGCATTGTGTTCCTTCGTCTGTGCAAGAACGAGAAATGATGATTTCAGTGTCCTCAAGGTCGATGCCCTTGCAAGAAGCTGTTCTGTGCCTCAAACCTGTGACCCTCTTTTGAGGCTGTTCTTCTGCACTTCATCTTTGTTATGTTAATTTAAAAATTTAACAGGTTTATTAATCCTGCAGAATTTATTATAGTCAAACATGAGATATTATTAAGTTGCTATTGTACGGAGCATTTACCTTCGCTGTTGGAATGACTTGTCCTCTGCATTGGCAGACACAGAAACATTCATTTTGTTTCCTGATTAGGAGAGCTGCAATCAGGAACCATGACAGGGTTCAGCTCCTCGGTGTACAGCATGCCAGGTTCCATAGTGCAGGCTTTATAAAATTCTCTTTAATTCAAGAACAGAATATCATTAACTTTGTAAGTGGATGAATACAATGGACAAGCAATTTAATTAACTTCTAACATTGGATGTTGGACAGGAGACAAAATGAAATTATGCACATATTTCTTATGCAGGCAGTCAACCTTGAAAGGGGCTTGATTGTGATGGGTCAGACAAGGGGACAGCTTTGTCCAATTATTTGATGTTTAGTCCTAGAATATGAAATTTGAAATTTGGTACTTTGTAAATCAATCATCTCTTATTTTGAGGCAGCTACAAAGGTTCTCTGAGATACAAAACAACCACCAGTGACTGTGACACGCTAAATACAACCTTTTACCACATGGTACTTTCCTATTTGTAGATGACCTGTATAATGCTAAATGAAATGGGCATTAATGCCTCCTCATCAAATTGAATTTGTCATCTTGAGTGTATTATGTAAGAACATATCAATGACATACTGTATTGATTTAAAGTTTTCGAAATTAAAATTATTTAGCATCAACTCAGTGTAGTAGGAGTCACACAGATTACCAGTTTCCCCCAAGATAAAGTGCCTTTTTTTTTACTAGAAGAGAATCGTGGTAAAGCATTAAACATCCATCAGTCTTTCCATCTGCTCAGAATCCATGCAGGCTGGGTCCCAGTGGCAGTAGCACTGCTGAGGGCACACCCCGTCTCGTGTGACAGCAGGGAGGGTCTGACAGCTGGCACTGGCAGCACTGTCCCCTGCACAGCAGGATGGGGTTTTACTGATGCTGCTCTTCCTGCTGGCTGGCCCCAGCTGCAAAAATAAATGTGAAATAGCAGATAGAATATAGATGAAAAATAATATTCTGCACTTGCGTATTACCTTCTGCAACCTGAGATTCAAGATCTGTTTCTTGAAATTCAAGAAGTGTTGCCACTATCCACATAATAAATCTAGACCTTTGGATAATTTTTTGAGCTTGTCAAGAACTTTCTACCTCCTGGGGAATATTTTTGGCTCTCCATAAGGTTCAACACTGAAATAACTGTGAGCATTTACCTGTGTATCTTTTGAGGAGAACTTAACGCTTATCCTCTGCTGTGCTCACAGTTAGAAATTAGACTTTCTTTGTATCCCTTCCTATCCTGAGGAGCTGGAGAGTATTCTGAGCAGGGCAGGGGTTTGGCACTGGCTTTGGAGCCCTCGGGGCAGAGGTTTTGGCTCTCTGGGCACACTGAGCCCTTGCCATCCAGCCCGTTAAACTGGCTGGGGCCGAACAAGCACGGCCCTGGGCTGCGTCCTGTGTTCCAGCAGCCTCCCTGCACTGGTGCAGAGCCAAGCTGGGTGCCTCTTATCCTGATTGGGGCCTCCAGAGTGCCTGAGTAATAGAAATACTAAATAACAACGTGATTAATGGCTTTGTGAAGGCTCTGCTTTGCGTTCAGGAATATTGATAAGTGGCGCTTTTTGTAAGTGCTCAGCACACATACACTTCCTTTGGCTTGGGTTGGTTCCTTGGTCTGTCACTAATCTCGGTTTTCAGAAAAAGAACCTCTGTCTGATATTGTTTTAATTTAATTGATTTGTAATTAAAATATGAAATCTTTTTGTGAAATATGTCAGTATCAAAAGTGGCATTAAATATTCTTTGTCCATGCATTAGGTTACATATAGGTTATTCATTTACTCACTGGACATGTTTATATATAGCTCAGAGGTTTTGTTTGTTAGTTTTTCTCTTCTTAAATTAACTGGTCCCAAATAATGTTTTACAATTGAATTTGACTTTTCATTTGCTGTAACAAAATTATACAGAGAAGGTGGTAGAGGTGGGTCATGTCAGCTGATGATCCCTCATTTTTTGGTTAGTCTTCAGAATAGGAAAATGGAAACTCCTGGGGCTACGTTTTTGTTCCAGAAAATGCACCATGCTGGTTGCTGTCAGCAGAGACCTCTCTGAGGTATCTGTGTAATGGCCAGGACTGCAAGCAAGTTCTTTTTTTATGTTGATCTCTTGATTAGGCATTTAAATGACTTGGGATTTAAATATCTTAGAATTTTTAAAACAGTTCCTCTAGTCTGTCGTGCAGACGAGTCTCAACCTTGAGTGAAACCTAAACAGATAAGCCCATTCGAAAATACCTGAATCTTGTGAAAGAGACTAGAAATAAACAGTACAAGCTCTAAAGCTGTGCATGAGCACTTACGGATCAGTTGTTTCCTGTATTACGTTTAACTCGACTATTATAAAAGTAAAACCAAAACAAATCAGAATTTATTTTTTAAGTATTTGTATTTTTTTAGTGGTAAATTTGTAGCAATTATCCACCTTGATTGATAGTTCCACTGTTGTTGGTTTCACACTTCAGAGGGCTGCTCTGAAGAAATAAGAAGGAAGAGTGAGGAAGCAGTGCTAGATGTTACAGGTGTGTCTGCTGATGCTCAACGGCAGCTGCACAGCCAAGACTGTGGCATTAAAATGACTTGAGGATGTCTGGAAACCACAGTGAGTGTTCTGACAGCTCACTGAAGCTGGGCTCTGTGAGGTGAATCACCTGGCACAGAGCAATCCAAGCTGGAACCTCCCCGCCTCGTGCAGATGTACAGCTGGAAAAGCGGGTCTGAAAAATTGGCAGATCCATAAAATAAGGCAGAAGAACTTCTAAAGACAAAACCAGTATGTGGAAATTATTTTAGAAATGCAGAAGGACATTTAGAGGTATGGATCTAATGCAGTTATAGTCAAGAAATTCCCAAGATTCAGGGACTCCTGGAGCTGGACACCCTTTTTTAGCCTCACCAGCTGCATCTGCTGCTTCCAGAAGTCTCTAATGCTCCAACAAAATTGACTTAACTGGGAAGTGGGCACTGGAGACACTGCTAAGATACAGCTGCAGGTGGCTTTTTCACAACATGGGTATTATAAATAAAACATATGTATTATTTATTTATGGACATTGTATGTTTAGATTATAATGCATAATATTGGTTTATGTTTTATGGAGTAAGAGAATCTGCAGTGCCAGTCCTGCCACTGGTTTTACTCCTTCTGCATGGACAATTCTGTTTGGTTTAATGGAAATACCACATGAAGCTGAACAGGTGTTTTTAATACAGATCAAGGCATGTTTCAAGAGAGTTTTTGAAGTTTGTAACTGAGTATTTGGAGCCCACTCATTCTGACACTTTATTAAAGGCATAATTATTCAAATGCTGTTGAAATGAAGCTGATAGCTGTGTTTGCCATGCAGAGCTGCAGGAGCAGGGTGTAATTGTTTGGCGTGGTCGGATCGGGCTCCGTCTGTCTGTGCTTCAGGTGGAGCAGGGCTGTTCAGGCAGTCTCCGTGGCACTTTATTCTATGTGCTTTAGCTGATAAGTCTAATTCAGGAAATGATAAATTGCTGGACACTTAATTTGTTTGCAAATAAGAAGTGATGGAGTGTTTTATAATGAGTTGATCTGTGTACCCAGCCTGGTTTTTTAACCTTGAATGGGTATTAGACGGTTGGTGTTAATTTGGCTGGAGTGGATTGAGTGTGCACAGAACCACAGGCAAAAGCTGCACCATCCCTCGTGTGTGTCAGTACTTGGTCATTCACTGTTCAAGTGTGTTGGATCCAGCCTGTCCTGCAGACTGCCCTCCCTTTGATTTTGGGAAAGTGGCAGTTGTATCAAAACCCACATTTTATGGCAAACTAAGGGCAGGTGTTTTCACTAAGTGTTCCTAAACTGCCACAAAAATCCAAGGTAGCTGTGGCTTGTTTCCCAGCAGAATTTTGGAGCTATTTTGCCGTGGCTGCACCTGTGGCAGGGTACCCTGCAGAGCAGGTGCCACGCTCAGGTACCCTCAGCCCCCGTAAGCAGGAGGGGCAGGAGGGGCAGGAGGGCACGGGCAGCCTGGCAGCCCCTGGGCACGGGCAGCCACCGTGCTGCTGCCGGCCCCGTTTCCTCCCAGCTCAGGCTTTTCTGTCTGAAGTCTCCTAAACTTCACTGGGACATGAATGAGCCCAGACTGGGAGTCTCCGTGCAGTGCCCGTGGCAGCTCCAGTGTGACACTGCTGTCACCTGTCTGGGGTGGCAGCAGCCACCAGAGCTGGGCTGGCCCTGAGTGAGAGGTGGCTGCTCACAGACTCCATCTCGTTAATGGGAAACTAATGCCTGCTCTTGATGTTCGGGTTTATAAACACGTGAAATACTTTTTAATTGTTGGTAGCAAAGCAGGCGGACGATCAATAGAGTCAGGTGTGCCAAACTCACTGTTGACATTCAGCAGAGCCAAAAAGGCTGGTAGGAGATAAGGGCTTCCTGTCAGCAGTGCTCGCGCTAATTCATATTCAGACATTGTCATGTTCCATGATAAATGAATTCCTTGAACTATATTGATATAGGAGGTTAAACATTGAAAAAGTTGGGCTGAACTTTGACTTTAAATATTCATTAAAGCTAATTATGGATTTTATGACTACATGAATTACAGTTTCTGTGTCATCATTGGCAATTTATTTTAAATATATTTAAAGCAATCTTTATATATTAACTGTCACATTTAGTGAGGTAATGCAGTAAATGTTTACTCTGTACAGTAATTAAACTTTTATTCATCTATTTCCTTTTTGCATTTAATCTCCACAGTTGAAATGGTGGACTTTAAAAAGAAATTATGCCAATTAACTGTTTAAAAAAAACTATAGCTATTTAAATCTTCAAACTTTTGTGGCAAAATTTCTGTATAATTAAAGGAATAGTGCTTTTAATAATGCCAGATGTGCAATCCATCAGAACCAATTGTTTCTCTTGCCATCAGCACTAGTTTTCCCAGACAAGTCTTTCAGTATGGAATAATGAAAGAAATCTCTAATACTGTAATGAGTATCATTCTGGAAGCTAATTAAATGCAGTGGATGTTCAACTTCAGTCTGCTAACAGGGAGAAGATGCCTGGTTTTTTCTCCGTAATACATTTTTGGGGAGATGTGAAGCTCTTCTAATGAATGTGCTCACCTTAGGTTGAATGTTGCTCTCTGTGTCTACAGCTGCAGTACAGGGCTGCACGCAGACGTGGTAGGAATAGCCAGGTACTTCTGTCAGTCCGGAAAAAGCATTTTGTTAACAGCAGCATTGCCTGAGATAAAGTGCCTGGCCTTCCCCTGAGCTCCTGAGCGTTTCCGTGAGGGCCGTTCTCACAAAAGCCAGGATGTGTTTGCCTGTGTACTCTGCAGTTAGTGATATCGAAAGAGGTCCTAGGAGTCTACAAAGAACATTTTCCCTGCTGTACCTGCAGGATTTTGTGTGCTGGTCTGACTGACTTTAGAGGTGTTAAAGCCAAGCTGTTGGTTTTAGTGAACAGGGGGGACAGCAGAAGAATCAGTTTTACCATCTTGTGTGTTTCTTAAGAACTTGGCCAAGCTGCAAACGAGTATTGTTCATGACTGTGCCACCTGACTCTGTTTTGGTACTGAGTTACTGGCAGTGACCGTGTGGTATTGCCTCATGGCCACGGGTGTTGCTCTGAGCTGTCCATGTACTTCTGAGCGTATCTGGGCACCTCAGACTCTGATGAAGTCCTTTCAGTCTTGTCAGCTCCTGACTTTATTAGTAAGGTATAAATCAAGGATTCAGAGAATCATGGAATGGTTTGGGTTGGAAGGCACCTTAAAGCCCATCTCATTCCACCCCTGCCATGGCAGGGACACCTCCCACTGCCCCAGGCTGCTCCCAGCCCCAGTGTCCAGCCTGGCCTTGGGCACTGCCAGGGATCCAGGGGCAGCCACAGCTGCTCTGGGCACCCTGTGCCAGGGCCTGCCCACCCTCCCAGGGAAGAATTTCTTCCCAGTTCACCTGGCTGATCAGTCCTGGGAATAACCTGTGCTGTCCCTGTATCCCTGAGGCCAACAGCTGGGCTGCTCTAGAAGCTCCTGGCAGTACCGAGTACAATGACCGTGGTACAGTTACAGACCCAGGGGTCGGCCTGAATGAGTTGGGAACTTTCTGATCTGAGCCGAACTGTGAGCTGTCCGTTCATCACTCTGCCCTGAGGCTGCTGGAATTGAATTCACGACTGGTCTGTGTTTGCAGGCTGCTTGGAAAATCAAGCAGAGGAGCCTGTGGCTGCTGCCTGCACTTCATTCCAGTGAGACGTCTGGTGTGGCAGAGCGTGTGCCTTCCCCTGGTCATTCCCTGGGGCGGCAGTGCTCTGTTCAGGTGGGAGGTGTTGTGCTGCGTCTGAACCCTGACCTCAGAAGTTAGGGTGCTGTGGGTGCCAGAGATGGGAGCCTGCAGACCGATGTGTTCGGGGTGATTGCAGCACGGTCTGGAGGGGCACAGCTGCAGAAGGTGCGTCGTCCCTGATCTGCTGTGTGGGGAAGCCATCCTCAGTGGTCCTCAGGGCCGTGTTCCAGGTTCCTGCTCTGGAAGGGCTGTGGTGAAGGGGGCTGCAGTATTCCCTGTCTGCTGGTCCGCTGTGGTGCAGCTGCTGGTGTCCCTGTACCTGAGCAGGGAGGGGCGGCACAGCCTGACCGCTGAGGTCCTTTTGGGTAGAAGCACCTCCTTACAGGTGCTGTGGAATTTGTGCTAACAGCAGAAGTCATCCATTCAGCAGCCTTTCAAGTGGAACAAATAATAGCTTGCTTCCTTTACGTTTGAGCTGTTTAAAAGTTAAGATGTTTGGGTGGTTTATAATCTGTAATGTGTTCCTGTGTTGTATCACTTAGATATTGTATGTGCTGCTGCTGATGTATGCAGCAGTAGTGTTTTTTCCAAAGGACATTGAAATTGTAAATAAGAAAATAAAGCAAAGCTCTTAGACTTTAAATTAATCCCATTTAACTTTATTGTTAAACTGACATTTTATGAGAAATAAATTGAATTAACATAATCGCCTCAACGAAAGGGCCTAGGCAGTAGGCCCTGGAAAGTTTTTTTAATGTATTTCATTCTGTTAGGGCAGGGAATTATAAGTGCACTCCATCATTTTTACAAGTTTACATTTATGTACCTAAGCCTGATTAAGTCTATAACAATGTGGAAGATAGCGATAGCTGTAATTTCCATTCCATTATAGTTTTGATTCTTTTTAGTGGGGTGTTTGGAATTGCACAGTCCAAGCCTGTCTGAATGTTAGCGGTATCAGTTCCTGAAACTTGACAGAGTTACTTCATCACTGCTACAGATTCAATGTGCATGAGTAGTTGATAGTCAGTGCCACAAGTGTAGACTATCAAACCGAACTTTCGCTGCATATGTCTTAAAAATTAGTTTTTAAAAATGAGATTAAAACTGTACGAAGTCAAGCAATGAGCAAATTGTGACATTCAGAAATGAAGTTCTAGCTTAGGCATGAAAGGCAGTACTGTTCTTAATAGAGTTATAACACCCTAACTGAAACAGGGTTTAGAGCATCTGGTTTTCTCTTGGTTTACTTGTTGATATGATACATAAAGAAGCTTCAGAGTTCATAATGCTGTCACCTAGATTTAAATTGTCACCTGATTTTAACATTATTTGTACCTGATTTGGATCGGTCACTATTTCCAAATCCTTTTTTTTACTTAGTCATAGACGTCCATCTCAGCTGAGGCATGGGGAATTCCGATGAGAATGAAGGGAGAAGTTTGCCAAGAGAGTGGTCAGACACGGGAGCAGTAGCTCGGAAGGGAAGGCAGGCTCCAGCTGGTCTGAGTCTGCTGGGCAATGCCCTGAGCAGCCCCACTGACAGCCCTGCATGGGACAGGGGTTGGACTGGAGACCTCAAAGGTCCCTTCACAGCGTGATTCTGCTGTCCTGCATTGTGGGGAGAAAAGAAAAGCTCACTTAAAAACATTGCTTAGATGTTACGGGTAGGCTGGATTGCCATGTGTTACTGACACAGCCTAGGATTTCCCATTCCAGGATCCCTTTTTCATTTGCTTTTAAATTTTTCAGACTTGAGGCATTTGGGATGATACTTTCCAGATGCTTGCCAAGGCTCCTTTCTTTTTCTTCTGAAGGCCATGTAGGAAAAAAAGCTGTATCCCTATACTGAGTTCTTAAAGAGTAGTATTATACAGCAAAATGTTACCTTTATATATGTCAGATTCTGCCCTATGCATTGAAGAAAGAGATGGGCCAGATGGGAATATCAAGTGGCAGTGTTTTTGTCTTATACCAGGATTTATTTTTTCCTGGCAGTGTGTCCTTGTTGCGGCACACTTAACCTTGAGTCCTTCACGGGGGTGTCTCCTGCAGTTCCTTGTTCGCCTCCTCCATGTTATAAAAAAGGAACCCAAGGGCCTGAAGGAACCTGCCTGGGTCGCAGGGACATGTACTCATCAATTAAACATGTGGCCATGCTTTCTGTTGGATGGACTAATATGTCAAGGAGATGGGCAGGACCCTCATGTTTGTGCTTTTGACAAATCAGCAAATGTCTGATGTCTGGATGTGCAGCATCTCATAAATAATGCAGCAGTCACTGAACCAAGCACTGCTGTGCTGGGAGGGGCTTTGTTGTTGGAGAGGAAAAGACAGAATGAAACTAAATCATCCTTTTTGGTTAATGCGTTGCTTCTTTTATTCTTCTCAGTGAGGGTTTTTCTAGTAACAGGGTGGTTTTTTCTCCATTTTGTTTGGGTGCATCAGATGTATTTAAAGGCTCATCAAGTTCTCATTTTAAATTTTTTTTTTAATATTCCACTATAAAATCTATTTGCCCTGTTTCTTTCTTTCTTACTTGATTTTCATTTTCTCTCTTCCAATATGTGATTTTCCCCTCACTAACTGGGGACGAGCGGTAGGTGACATGTCTGGGGAGAAGTCAAAGCAAGCAGCAAGCTGACAGTGTGTGTGTGTGTCACCGTGGCAGAGCCCCGTGGCACGGATGGAGCCAGGGGCTGTGGGATGAGCCCCACGGGTGGGGACACGGGAGGGACACGGGAGGGACACGGGAGCAGGGGCGCGTGGAGAGGTGCCTGGTGCAGGGAGGCAAGGGGGGGCTGTCCCTGCTGAGGAACTATTTCAGTCTCAGGGTGGGGAAAAGCCACATCAGGCTGTGTTGGGAGGTCATGGAGCCTCTTCTGCAGAGGCTTTGGGTGCGAGTTAGAAAACTTCAAACTTGCCCTTGTTTCCTGTACCACAGGCTGTAAAAGGTTTGGTTTTGCTTTGAAAGTGAAGGAGAAATTGTCAGGTATTTATAACAGAATTGAGGGTCTGTTTTTGGGGCTCAGAAAGGCATCTGTCTGTGGCACCAATCATATCCATTCATTTGGGGTTTAAGTGTACACTGACAGTGCCCTTATCATGGCCAGTCAGCTGTTAAAGACCATCTTTATAATGACTGAGGAAATTCCAGAAAAGCAACAAAAGAAATTAATATTTTTATAGATCTTAGCAAATGTAAACATCAGTAATTTTATTTATTAGTATTTAATTTCTTGAGTTTGGGTTTTTTTCTAGTTGGAAAGCCCGATGCTCTTTTGGGTTCCATTAGCCAAAGTATATATTTTCATAATTTCATGTTTTATTGTTGTTTTTTTACAGGCTCTAGGAAGTTTTTACTTTCTTCATGAATCTTTGAAAAACATCTACCAGTTTGATTTTAAAGGTAAGCAAAGGAATTAAATGTTTTTAGTGGTCAATTGGTTTTATACATCAAGGCAGCTTTTCCATCTTCTTTTCTGATGGTGATACCTGGCAGTGCTTCCATGTTATGCAGACTCCTGTATAATGCAGGCAGGTCCCTTGGTGACAGGTGTTGCTTTTCTTACCTTTTATAGACCTTTTAGAAGAAGTCAGTGGACCAGCCACAGGCTGCAAGCCAGAGCATTAATCATTCCGTGCACCTTTAGGTCTGGAGTGATCCCTGAGAATTTCAGAAGAACTCTGAATGGCCACAAAGTTCTTCCATGTAGATCAGATACAGGACCAAGACCTTAACTGTCCAACGGTGATGGTCATTTTGCAAAGCAGCTGGGGTAGATTTATGGCTTAAATTACCTGGGAGCAGAGCAGGTCAGTAGGAGGGTGGCACTGTTTAACCCACAATTATCCTTCAGGTTGGAGGTCTTGCTATGTCTCACAAGTTTGAAAGTAATGCTAGGCTATATACATTAAATATGAGAAATATCGTATAAAATTATTGAATGCTTCCTGAGGTGAATATAGGAAAGATTATATAAAATTTATGTTATTTCAGTTGAGAACTGTATATATTTACTACAAAAATATCCTGAGCTTCATTTAGCTTACTGAGCTAAGTCACATTAATACTACATTTAGTGTCCCATTAATGTGAGGCACTGTTGAAATGGTGGTGACTATGGACTGAACTAATTGTCTTAATTATATAGATTCATTATTTTTGTTCTCAGCAGACAGATTCTCTCTGCTCATGTAATTGAGGGTACAGGGTCTTCCTGCCCTGAAATACTTGGGCAGTAGTTCTGTGTATGTACAATTCAAGACTTAGCCAACATAAGTCCCCTGTTACCATGGGTTTCAGTGCTGAAGGAACATTTTTGCTCTAATATCACAGACAGAGTGATTTTATTTCTGACAAACGGTATGGGAACGCTCCCCAGCTGAGTCAGCACCCCTGAGAGGTCGTACCTGGGCTTTGTCCCAGACAAGAGCAGCTCTGCAGATGCCCAGTAATGAGGTGTGCACCCGTGGGGACACTGGGGGAAGCTGGGGGGCTCCCAGGTGGTCCCCAGGCCCTGGGTGGGGCAGTCTGCTGTCCTCTGTGTGGCTGTTCATTCATTCTGCCGTGCAAATGCCTTTGTGTGCCAATGATACGGGAGCTGTCTCAGCACACCTGAGCCCACAGCTTCCCATCTGCACTGGAGGAGCAGCAGCACTTTCGCCCTAAACTCCACCTGAAGGTCCCTCCCAATGGTCACAGACCGGACATGTCCTGCTCCAGCAATACCTGACAGCGAAATGACAGCTACTTTAGGAAAAGAGAAGCTTTCTGGATTTATTCGTCCTTTGTTGGAAGCTTATTCGCTACTGTACAGCTTTTAAAAGAAAGTGTAAGAATTTTTTAAAAGTGAGAAAATGCAAGAAAAAAGTATAGAGGAAAACAATTCATAGGAAAACAATAAACAGATGCTTGTTCCAGAAAAGAAATGCTTTAAATGGTCGCTGCTTTGTTTTGCTTGGCAAAACCTTAGCAGAGCCAACTGGAATGTGAACCATGCTCATAAAGATGGCTTTGTCCCAAACATCGTTTCGAAGGAAAAAACTCTTAATAAAAATCCAAGGAAATGGGTGAATCGGTGTTGTAAGTCACACGCTGTTCTCATAACAGAGCAGAATCCATCTCCCAGCATAGGGTTTGTAAAATATGAGCCCAAAGGCTCCCATCTTTCAGGGGAGATGTAAAACTTGCCTCTTCTCTCATGACTATTGACGTTTTCACAGTGTGTTAAACTCTTAAATCAGAAGAAAAATCCAAATGGATACAAACATTCTCTGCACAAAATCATTATGAAATTCTGGTTCTACTCAAAAGCATGCAAAAAATAGATGTTTATACAATTCAATATTCCTGGAACATCGCTGTTGCTTTTCAAAATTCACTGCACAGTTGGATGTGACTGAATACAGACTGGAAAAAAAAAGATTGTCGCTGTTTTTCAGATCTCAGGAAGACATATCTGCATTTTAAAATAAGAACCGTTTTCTCCTGCAGCCTCACTTATTACTTGCTATAGTGTAGATCTGTTGGGCTGTTTTCACAATGGTCAGAAGCCCAAAAGTTTGCTTACAATTTAAACCAGTGCCGAGCTGTGTGTTCTGCAGGGATGTCCTCCAAGAGAGGGGGTTTAGGCCAGTTCCAGTTGACCACGTCTGTTTACAGAAAGAATCTTGTTCTCTGGTGTGAAGTCAGCCGTGGAGCAGACGTGGTGTTACGTGGAGATGGGCTGTGCTGCCCCTGCACGCTGTGCTCAGCTGTCCTGTCAGCGAGCCTCTGGCTCACGCGTGGTGTGGATGCCTCGTGGGTGATGGGGAGGTGCCTCCCTGAGCCAGCTGCTGCCTGCTGGTGAAGTTCTCCCAGCAGATGCCTTCAGTCCTTACAGTTCTGCCTAGTCTTTTCTGTAACCCAAAAGGCATCAGGATCTCTTTGCTGACACTGTTAAACTTGCTGAAAGAGGCACATCCATCCACAATCTACTTAGGATATTTGTTCAGTCGTCCTGTGGGAGCCAGGCCTCAGACTGATTGGCACATAAAAAATGATACCTTTTTTTCCCCCGAAGACATAATACTGCATTACAGTAAATGCTTCCTTAGATATCCAGTAGGACTGAACAGCTTAGGGCTCTTGATAATACTTGGTTTGGCGTTTTTCTCTTATACGTTCCCAGTTGAAACTCAATCCAGTTGAGGAGGTCCAGCGTAACGGCAGCTGTATGTCAGCTGTGTCAGAGGAGTTAAAGTAAGTCAGGTTCTCGCTTTAAATATGCCAGTACATTGCTCTCCTCAGGTGAGAAACCAAGTGTGAAGTGGATCAAGAAGGAGAACATCTCATTTGTGAGCTGAGTAGATCCATAGGAGTCTGTGTTGTTTCTGTCTGTGATGGAACTGTTCATTATGGACTTTGGAAAGTGATGTGCATCGCCACTGAGTCTCTTGTACAAATCCAACACCCATTCTAGCTGTAAAAATCCATGCCTCGTGCTGATGGCCAGAAAGGGTGGGTCTGAAGGAGGCTGGGGGCTCCAGGATCTCGGAGCAGCTGAGATGGGATTTGAGTGCAAGGGTGTACAGAGACCAGGCTCGTGATTAAAGCTCCAGCACTTTATAGGGCTCTGGATAGTAGAAATGACAATACCATAACCATGTAACTTCAAGGTGTCTGATAAAACAGGGGTGTTTATTTTGCCCCAGAACAGTTCAGTGCTTGCATATTTTTGATAAGACCCTGTTGATTTACCTGCTGTTTTGCAGATGCTGCTGCTTTGCCAATAAGTGTGAGAAGATGCTCATAATGTTGAAGTTGTGTATGTTAATTTTGGTTTATCTCTCTTCCTAGCTAAGAAGTATAAAAAGGTTACTGGGAAAGAAATCTACTCTGACACTTTAGAAAGCACGCCCATGCTGGAAAAAGAGAAGTTTCCACAGGATTATTTCCCTGAGGTATGTACAGAACGGTAAAGTATTCCCAAATACTGAGTTTGATTCTGATTTCCTCTGACTGCTCTTGAGCAGCTCCTCTCAGTGATAAGGGCAGAATGGAATCTTGGAATTTGATTTGTTTGTCTGTCAGTTTCTTGACGCCTGTAATACATGTTTTAAGTCATGGCATGATGTACCAAATTCCAGTAAGAAATCCTTGTGAAGAGTGAGGACAGTGATGAAAAGACTCCTTTGTGCATTTAAAGCCCAGGACATGGTGCAGTGCGCCATAGCAGGGCTGTCTCAGGAGCCCTGCTCCTGGCAGGTTCCCTGGCAGGTTCCGTGGCAGGTTCCCTGGCAGGTTCTGTGGCAGGTTCCGTGGCAGGTTCCCTGGCAGGTTCCGTGGCAGGTTCTGTGGCAGGTTCCCTGGCAGGTTCCGTGGCAGGTTCC
>VZTG01007185.1:238918-272169 GCA_013397845.1 Melanocharis versteri | reverse complement strand
GGCAGGTGCCCTAGCAGGTTCTGTGGCAAGTTCCACGGCAGGTGCTGCGGCTCCATGCCGGTGGGCTCTGGCAGCCTGGCCGGGACCTGCCAGCACAGGGAGCTCACACAGGTGCAGGGACACCTGACTCAAACTGATGATGTCCTCTAAAGCTGCCCTCACGCTCCCTTTTACACTTGCTCTCAGAAGAACTGGGGAGTACTGGAGGTTTGAGATTGAAGGTCTTGTCAAAACCAGAAACACAAGTAGAGATGAGGGGTTTCTTCCACTGCACCTGCAAGTGCAGACTCTCTTTTCTTAGATGTTTTCTTTAATTTTCTCAGTTTTAATTTAAGAACATCTAGAACATGGGTGTTTAATGGTTAATGTTTTCCTCAAACCAAGTGAATAAATTTGTTGAACTCCTGTAACATTTGTGGATCAAACAGGCATGTCACTACTTTAATAAAAGGAAGAACTAAATAAACTCCTAAAATTAATTTAGAATTTGTAAATATACACACTTAGAGATATTTACACAGTGCTTGTGTGCTTGGCAGAGCATTGCATAAATAGTTACGGGATTGATAGGGTGAAGGTTGTTCTTTTTCTTGACTTTGATACTAAATTATTTATTTTTATATCTCAGTACTGGAAGGAAAAATGCCTTTGACATAATTTTGCAAAGCGTTTGCTTCCTGTGAATAAACGTCTCAAATACTTCTTTGAAGTTAGGTGTTACATCATTTTGAGGGAACTTGAGCCGGTTCCTCAGGAGTTTGTTTTTGCCCTCTGTCAGCAGTGCCTGTAGCAGTGTGGGTGACTGGCAGTGCTGGAAGGTGACTGCAGTGCTGAGGGCACTGCACAGCACGGTGAGCGCTGCCACTGTGCCTCACAGCACCAGGACAAGCTATGGATTGCTCACTGATACCCAGGGAAAGTTATTTCCTCCTTTACTTCACTGCTGTTGCTTCATCGTGAGACTGGCAAAGCTGTAGCTTGTTCAGCATTGTTTATTACCCCTCCTGCATCTACAATTCTTCACAGTCTCTTGGAGCAGTGGCTGAGCCCTGGGGCTTTCCCGCTGGGTTTTGTGGAGCAGGAGCGGTGTTCGTTCCTGGTGGGTGCTCGGGGATCAGGTGTTCCCACGTTTGCATTGGCAGCTGCGGCTCCTCCTCAGTCCCCCCTCCTGTGCTGCTTTTGGGACAGGACTGTGGGGCCGAGGAGCAGCCTTGGGGGGCTGTGACACCCTCATACCGGTCCCAGTGGTTCCAGTGCCTTGAACGACTGTTCTAAGCAGAAACCCCTGTGTTTTGATCGTCAGGGGTAGTGCTTACCTGCAGGAGGAACAAACAGCAAAAGAGAAAATCCACAAATATATGCAGTTAAGTCATGAACAATCTCTGAAGCACCTGGAAAGTTCAGCTGTGTTGCTGCCCCCAGCACAGTTCCTGGGGCTGCTGTTGCAGCCGGACCCGTGGGACAGGCTGGGGCCGTGCTGCTGCAGAGCTTTGCACGGGAGGAGTGGAGAGGAGTGGAGAGGAGAGGAGAGGGCCACGGGCACTGCGGGGATGAGAATAACAGCAGCATCCGTACTGCAGCTCTGTAACCTGCCTGCTCGCCTGGCCTGCACCCCAGCGTGTGCCAGCCCAGTGTATTTTCATGTGACTTGGAAAGGTAGAAGATAATTGCAGTGATTTTTAGACTACGCTGTTTCCGTTTGGGACTGGAGACCAAAAAGTGTCTCAAACACGCAGTCACAGCAACAGCAAAAGACAACAGAGAGATAGTTTTGGTTCTCATATGCATGTTTCTATATGTAAAGCTAAAATTAATCTTGCTATCACATTTTCTCCCTAGACAAATGTTAGCAATAACAATAGCAATTAAAAGGCCACAAAATAATGTGTATTTTGGAAATTTGGGTTGACCCAGCAGAACGCATGAGCAGCATATTTGCCCAAACATTGCATTGACATGCCCTTGTGTGTTTTAGCCAGACCTTTCATATCACATCTGCAATTTTTTGTGTGAGAAATGGTTTAAGACTGATTTCTTTTTATTGCAGCTGTTTAAGGATGATCTAAAAGTAATTACAGTGATTGAGGCATAATGCAATTCAAAATAATTACGGCCTACTGCATATAAAACTAACAAAACTTTCTGCCTTGATTTATGGGTCCTCTTGGCAAGGCATAAACCTCAAATGATGCCTCTGGGAGCAACACTCTAGATAATGTTAGGCTGTTTTAAAAAAAGCAGATTTGTGTAGTCTATCAGGCCTGAGTAATTTTTTTTTCTCATAGTGAGAAATTGGTTGTTATCATAGATCACAGATACTGCTCAAAGCTCTTATGAAAGATGAATTAATTTCACTAATGCTTTAATGCAAACCTTTCATGGAGGAGGCTGTATGGTGATAACCTTACTGCGGTCTCTCCTTTCTCAATTATGATTTATGTTGTCTTTTAGTAGATGAAACTGCCTGTATTCACAATCCATCTGCTGGCTAAAGGAATCCTATTAACAGAGGATCTGAGAAGAGACTTAATAATGTAAGGTGAAAGATGTGGTATCCCCTTTCTGGGACATGAAGTAGGATTTTTTTTCCCTATTTTAAAATGTAGATCACTCTCTGAGAGCATAAGATGACCTATGTCATCTCCACCTGGTTTTATGCTGGCTTACAGATGTGTAGCAGCTAGTGACTATTTGTTAAAGTAAAAATAAAGATTGTTGCTTTGAAATCTGGAATAAAAAGCAAATTTCTCTTTCCTCCTTCCCAAGCTATAGCTCTTCTTTACATTCTGTTTCCAAAACTTTCTGCTTTCCGAAAGAAAATTCCATTAAATTAAATTTCCATTTAGAAATACAAAAGCACACACTTGATCCCAAAATATGTAAGGCGTGTTGTTCAGCTGCAGTATGTATCTAAGGCTCAGGATGGCATCTTCATGTCAGAGCTGTTGGGCTCTAGCTACTGGGCTGCATTAGGCCCAAAGCCTGCTGACTTCTGCATTCCTAATGTTAAATAGACAAGTTATTGATAACTGAATTATTTACTGAAGTTAAAGGAATTAAGAGTGTTCAAGTTATGGGTATCTAAAGGTAGTTTGCAGCTTGGGGTGGGGGAATATACCAGTTGCACAGTGAAACAAGTGTTATTTTACAGTACAAGGCACAGGTGTTCCTGCTTTATTCAGCTTCAGCTGTGTGACCTTTTCCAGTGTGAGCTTAAGCTCCTCCCTGGTCTCCTGTGCTGGCTTCTCCTTGGGCCAGGTAAAAGGCCCAAACCCTCGTGGTTCTGTCCACCACTTGTTGCTTTTTGGCAGTGACTCAGTCTGGGGCATTATGGAGCTGCTGACTTCAGATAGTTACTGAAGCAACTGATCTAAGGAAAGAAAGGAAATGATTTTGAGGTAGGAACTACATTCTGCATTGCTTTTATGGCAAGTTGCCATAATACAGCTCTGTTTCCTGTCTAGTGAAACACTGAGCATGTGGTGAGCACAGGGGACATGGGCTGCTGTGTAAGGTTCTGAGGAGGAGGAGTTCTCACCACGGCCATGAAAGCTTGTCAGTGCTGGATATTGCTCAGTGCCTTGGCTGCTCTTGCTGGCAGTATTTGGCTGATCCCTGTTTCAGGTTTCCCTCTGAGCTCTGGTGTTCCTTTAAGGAGCTGCAATTACACTGCAGTCATCACCACTTTAATATGTCTTTCCTTCATGCCCTGCTTTGTATGGTTGAATAAACCCTTTCTGGGTCACTATTTAATTTGATATGGTCCCCCTCAGTAAAATGATGGAGAAAAGATGAATTAAGGCTCTGTGCTGGTCATTATCAATCATGGTTTGTGTGCATTACTTATTGCTCACAGTGCTTTTTGACATTAGCCCTCTCTAACCTCTCTCTTCATGTTAATGCTGCCTGGAGGTCCTTTCCCCCGATGTAGCAGGGGTTATTTATGTAGGTGGTGGTTCTGGGGGGTTTTAAAAGGTCAGCACAATCTCCTCAGGGACTCTATTCACAAAGGAAAAGCTGGCAGAATGTAACTACCGGTTTTCAAATTGTGATTTTAAAAACCGTATTTTTTTGGTGAGGACTTCAGATAGTGAGGTGTCAGAGCTCCAGTTACACTGCTTAAAGTACCTTGGTGGCAAAGTGGCCTCTCATACATACTGCTGCCCTTAAACCAGTATTCACCTGTGTGTGAGGAAAGCTTTGGTGGGAAATAGTGTATTTAATGCTGTCATGAAATACAAATTGTGTTGCAAATACCTTTTTATTGCCTTGTTTCAGCATAGGCTTGCGTTAAACAGATCAGTTTGGACGGTGAGGTGAAGGTAACCCAGCACTGTGCTTGGATGGCAGAGAAGGCCACCAGCACCCTGGTGTGTGCCAGGTCCCAGGAGGGGACTCCTCCGTCTGTTTGGCACTGCATGGCCACGCCACATCTCCAGTGTCTCATCTGGATCTGGGCAGAGGGGAGCAAGCAGAGCAGTGGCACCTCTGGGGCTGGAGCAGAGGTGTGGAGGAGACAGAGAGAGCCTGTCTGTGCCTGAGGACAGGGAGGGGACAGGCTCCGAGGAACACGACAAGCTGCTCTGGGTGGTGTGCCGGAGCAGGACAAGGGGCAGCAGTTGCAGCAAGAGAAAATATGATTTAATCTGGGAAGAGCTTTCACCATGAGTTTAAACAGCAGAAGACAGGCCCAGACAGGTTGTGGAATCACTGTTCTTGGAGATGCTCAAAACCCAGCTGAGCATGACTCTAAGCAACATGATCTGGTTGGGCCTGTTTTGGTGTTGCATCTTTTGAACTCCCTTTGCCATTTTGCCAAAGAGGAAAATAGCAAATGAGAAATGGCAGCTTGATTGAAAACATTACCATGGACCACATCATAGGCTTGGACTACTTGATTTTAAGTTCTGTGTAGTTATTTTTAAGAAGGAAATGACAAAGTTCCCTTTTTTTAATCAAGATTAAATCTGAGACAATTTTGAATGCTTTTAACATTTAACTTTTTTTCATTGGTTTCCTTTTGAATAAATGTTGACATCTCTACTTGTAACTGTGCCCTCATGAGCATCACAGAATAGACCTTACTGGATTGTGGGATTTGTGATTCAGCCGTGGATCCTGTTAGGAGGGATTAGAGTGTTTGCTTTCCAGTCAACCATCACCTGAGTGGTTGCTTGGACCAGCAGAAGAGGCTATTTTTCACTGTTAAAAAAATTTGCAATAAAGTAGATTATTGATTGAAATATAATTATTATGGTGGTGTTTCTGGTTGGTCTTAGCTGCAGTCACTGTGCTTGTGCCTAAGGAGAAGGAGAGACAGATCCCTTTTCACTGAGGAGTGGTCAGAAGATGCAGATTAGGTTGGGCAGGGCTTGGAGCAACATCGTCTACTGGAAGGTGTCTGTGACCACAGCAGGGGAGATGGAACAAGATGGTCTTGAAGGTCACTTCCAGCCCTAGCCAGTCTGTGATTCTATGGTTCATTTTACAACAGCCTAGTTTGGTTTGCTGAGGCCCTTCACTGTCTCAGCAGCGTTTAGGGCTGAGGACTGTCTGTTTGCAGAGAGGAGAAAAAATACACCTGGCCAGTGCCTCAGGAGAGGTTTGTGGGAGTGGCACCTCTGACTGGGGATGCTCTGCTGGGACTTCCAATTTATTCACAATAAGGAGTCACAGTCTTCTACAAAATCGTTGGCACCATTATTTATGCCCGTGTGGTGCAATATTCATTAGCCTAGACACACATGCATTGTTAACAGGGAATGAATAGGATGCAGAATCATGTCTTTTTATGGGAGGTTGTAGTTTGTGGCAGTGGCTCGGAAGTGGTGCTGAAAAACCCCTTCCTGTATCATAAGTGACATGTATGGGCACGAGCTGAATTGTGGCTTTCTTGCTGATGGTGCAGTTATGATGAATGGAATCTTTTACCATTATTTAAATCCCTACCTTTTATAGAAATATTGGGTGGCTTGGCTCAGCAAGAGAAATAGCTTTCTAGCAGATCTCATTCATTTTAATTTGATGTAAATCTCTGATGACATTTTACAGTTCAGGTAGAATTACAAAGAAAACGTTTGTGCATAGGAAATAAGAATTTGCTGGTTTACGCTAAGCATAAATACAGTTGGAAAGCTTTCCTATTTGGTTATCTTTCATCTATAAACAACTGCCAGGGCTTATATTAATTTTACGCTTAAGTTTGTAACTGCTGCAGGACCAAAAATATAATTAATTCCGGGATTTATGAAAGACATAATATCTGTTTTCAAGGTACCTCAGTTTGTCTTCAGTGCTCCTTAGTGATAATATATGGATGAGCTCTGCTTTATTTTGTTCTCTGTGTCAGTGCATTTCATTTTCGCAGTAATCTTTACATAAGATGACTGGTTCTTATTCACTTATTTTTCAGTGCAAGTGGTCCAGAAAAGGTTTCATTCGAACAAGGTGGTGTATTACTGATTGGTAAGTTGCATCTTTAAGTTGTTTCTGATCGCACGTGTTTTATGTATGTTTGTTAACAACTCTTTAAAAGGTATTTCCATGTGCGGATTGGTCTGTTTGTGGAGCAGGCCGGTTCCAACCAGTCGCTTTACCTGTTGAACGTGGAGCGCTCAGTAAGTGGTGATGTGAGTGCCCAGGTGTGGTGCTGGTGCTCGCACGCAGCGCTGGTGTGGGACCACGCAGTCAGAGGAGGCTCTCAGGGACTGTCACACAGCTCGGTGCCTGTGGGCAGGCTGCGGGGTCAGTGCCAGCGTGGAGCTGACGCTGTCCCCTGCTGTCCCACCACTCCTGCTGCTGCTGGGGCTTGGCAGCATCTCACCTGGCTCAGGCACCACGGCCTGGCTGTGGGCAGCCCCCACCTCTGGGGCTTCTGCAGAGCTTGTTCCACGGGCACTCCTTCAGATTTCTCTAAACCTACCTGGGAATCTGACCTTGCTTTTGTACCATGTAGTCATAGTTTTGGTCTTCACTGCTTACTTACATTGTAGTTACCTACGTGTACATGAACGTTCAACACTTTTCCCTTCCTCATGTGGTTGTTATGTCTTAAAATTGAAAGCTTGATTTTGAAATCCCATGAATGTTCACATGCGCTGACTTTTGAGTACTGAACAGTGTTCTGGCTTTGTTGGCATAAGTATGTTTATTTAATTAGGCAGTCTGTGAAAAAAGAAATGTATTAGGTTTTCTCCTTTTCTAGACTTCTGACCCAGAAATTGGGCAGGCAGTTGTGTGATAATGTAGGTTCATGTTAATTTTTCCAGATCCGTATGCATGGGGTCTGATTCCAGCAGTAGATAACTGCAGAAGTGGGTATTAACATCAGATGCTAATCTGGCCTTTGCTCTTGTATCATGACTTCTCTAGGTTCTGTCTCTTCTATCCTCTGGGATTTCCTCTTTGCTGAAAAAATAACATGAATTTATTTTTAGGCCTTTCCAAGAAAAAATGTCCTTCAGAGACAGATTTAAACGTAGTGTTTTCTTGTGGGGGGCATTAAAAAGGACAGCCCTTGGGAGGAGCAGTCTGTAATGGATGTTTGGGCGAGATCATTCACTGTGCTCGTCTGTCAAGGGTGTGTTGGGCAGTGGGGATGAGGAACCTCACAGCTTCTCCTGGTCTGTAATGAGCTGAGCCATGATGGTAGTTCTGTCTGGAATAATTTGCAATTATGATCCGCATGATCTAACATGGGCTCAGATGTTTCTAATGGGAAGTTGAAGGGGTGAGTTACTGTGAATGATTTCTGAAGAATGAAAGTGAAATACTATGGGAAAAACAGGGGGTTATAAAATACACATGAGGAGGTCTGAGTGCTTAATGTAACCCTTGAGGGTGTGATAAGTGTTTGCACCCAGTCTCTGTGCACGTGAACAAAGTTCTGCCCATTTTCATAATCATGAAAACCAATTTCTTAAATCCTGACTTTTAATAATACATTTCTACATTTTAATAGGTCAATAAAAATAGAGCCCAGACACTTGTTGTTAGTACTTCTGTGTGAGTCCTTGGAGGGAGCTGTCCATTTTTCCTGCCTAGGAAAACATTGTTACAGAATATACCTCATGCCAAAAACAGGGGGCTCCCAAAAAACCAGAAAAGTGACCTTAACAGACTTCAGAGAACTGTCCTTTTTCCTCCTCTGTGTTCAGTGGTCTGCCCCAGTTGAGTTTCTCTGTGAATCCAGATTTTTCAAATCCATTATTCTTCATTAACTTACCTTTAGCGTGGACAAAGAACTAAAGAATCCTGGGGCACTCATGAGTTTTCACATTATGCAAAAATGAAAGAGAGCTACATAACTGCATGTACTTTTATTTTGCGGGTTTGTTTAGTATCTTGACAATAAGGTGAAGGTGTTTGTTTCTATTCCAGTAGTTCTCAGTGTTAGTGTTTTAACAGGTGCAAGATAGCACACTGAATGCTTTGCAGTCTTAAATATAGTTTACATACATAGTTCATGTTTGATAGGGAGGATGGAGTAGAGAATGCACTTACAGTATTTAGGTAGAGCACCAGCCTTGGCAATGTTTGCAAGTATATCAGTGGTGAGAATCAGCAACCAGAATCGTTTTGATATTTTTGAGGAAGTAGTATTGGAAGATGACAGTCAGGGAAGTGCAAAGCATTGCGCTTTGAGAGGAGAATTTAAAAGCACCAATACTATTTTGGGAATAACTGACTCATTACCCCTGCTGTAGAAAAGGATCAAGGGAGAAGGAATTGAATATGGATCATTATTATCTTACTGAGATGTGTTAATAGGTAGATCCTGTGAAGGACACGAAGGGGGAAGGCACGGTAATTATTTATGTGAGTGCTGCCAAGGCCTGTGATTGAGTGTTCTGTTTGGCTGTGAGTGCTGTGCTCTAGGTATGCTGGAAAGAGGACAGGAGAGTCAGGAGTGGTGGAAGTGTTTGGGTAGGGGGTGAGAATCTTTGGCTGACCACAGCAGGGAAACTAGTTTCTGTCATCCTTGCAGAAGGGGCAGAAATCAGTTTAATTTGCAGGAAAATAGGTAATATGATGAAAATTTGAGTTTAAGGACAAGGCAGTTGCAGGTGGAAAGTCCTTCATCAGTAAGTTTTAAGAGCAAGCATGTTTTAGACACGTGGGGGTGGGTTATAGATACCTTTACACAAAGTGAGCTGGTGACATGGGACCCTCCCTGTCCTACAGGGATTCTTTCTGTTCATCCTTCAGACAGGACTGGATATCTCAAGCTGTCATGTTTTGTAGTCCTGTGATCATTATCTCTTTATAAGAAGGTCAGTGGGACTGCTTCCCCATCAGTGTGGGTTCACTGGTCAGGATGTGCTGTTCCTGGAGGCAGAGATCTTCCCCAGGATCTCTGGCAGAGCCCTTTGTGCTGAGTGACCTGTGTGTCTGACCATGCTCTCACTGTTCCCACTGCCATCACTGCTGTGTCCAGGTCCATTCCCAACTCTGCCATGGCCTGGGAAACCTCCCTGAGCAGAGCTTGTGGTTTCTGCTTGGTGTCTCTCAGCCAGAGCCTGTCCGTGCGCTCGCTGGCAGGCTGCAGGTGGGCTCAGGGGCTTTTCTGGCCTAAACAAACCTGTGATTCTGTGGTCTCACAGGCATGGCCCGAGAGAAGCAGCAGGTGTCCTCTTCCCTGCTGGAAGTGCTGTGTGTGTTGACTGCTGCTGTCTCGGCATTCTGCGCACAGGGACAGATAAAGAGTCACAGTGATGTGATTTAGTCCTTAATGTCAGTAACATTCTCCTCTCAGTAGCTTTTCATGTTGTTTATTGCAAAGCCACAGTTCTGCTTGATGCTTAGCTGCAGCTTTGTAAAGTGGAAGTTGTTTGTTTACATATTCAATTTTGTTTTAAAAATATTTTAGTGAGAGGGTACTGCCTGATTTCTGGAATTGTAACTGACAAATAGCTTTTCATTTTCATGTTATGCATCCTTTGTGCAAAAGACTTGATGGAGTCTTACCTGTGGATGAGCTGTAAGCTTGATGGCAGTCTCTGACAATTTTCTGATTATGATAGCTTAATCTGCACAGTTCTTGTGAGTAAATATTAAGGTAGCATAAGAGTGAATACAGTAAGTGCTGTGTTGAATGCTTTGCTGATGCAACAAATGTTTTTTTTTTCTTTTATCCTGAATCATTTTATTTTTTTCCTTTTTTTGTCATAGTGCCTTTGACTTGGTAAACATTCATCTTTTCCATGATGCTTCCAATTTAATTGCTTGGGAAACAAGCCCATCGGTTTACTCAGGAATACGGCATAAGGCTCTTGGCTATGTACTTGATAGGTATGTATTAGCCTTTCCTGGCCTCTTTCAATCTCTGTGTTCATAAGCAGCGTATGAAAGATGTTTCAATGGCACACTCAGAAATGTAGAGGGTTTTATTCTGTCACCTGAAAGTGGTTACTGCTTGCCAGAGTTTTCTAGACAGTGCTGATTACAGATCACTTTGCGACACTTATTCTTTAAAGCCACATTACTGATCTCGGGGAACCACTCTGAAGTCACCAGCATTGCAGAGTAGGAACCACATTTATTTTCTTAATGTGTTAGGTAGATTAGCTTATTTTTAGACTATGTGGACTCTAATAAAATTGCCATTCAAGGGCATCTTCAGTTGTAGAATAACAGAATAATTCCAGTTGGAGCGACCTCTGGAAGTCCCCTGTTCAGAGCAGGGCTGGCTTCAACAGCTTGTCCAGCTGAGCTTTGAGCAGCTCCAGCATGGTGGTTTGTAGCTCCTCTGGGCCATGCATTGCTGTGTTTGACTGCCCTCACTGTGAAACTTTCTGTCCCTATTATCCAGCCAGAATTATCCTCAAAGTGGTTTGTGTCCATCACCCAGATCTTTTGGCACACACTGCTGAACAAAGTCTGGCTTTTTTCCTTTCTGTAACTACCAAACAGATAAAGCCAGCAACAGAGTCCTCACGTAGACAATTTTCTGCAGCCTGAACAAACACAGGTCTTTCAGCCTCTCCTTTTGGGTCCCTCCACATGGAGCTGGTGTGCTTTAATCTCCACGCCAGCTGGGTGCAGCAGGCAGTCCATCTCGGCAGCACACAGCATTTGTGTATAGTCACCACTGGTGTTGATATGTGGGTTCTAATGGTATTACAGAGCTGGTTCATCTGATGAGTGGTACAATACAGAGGAGTTGCAAAAATACCCAGAAATTTACAGCTGCCCTAATTATAAAGTCAGGAAAAAGACAGCTTTCTCTTGAGTAAGAAAATAATGTTTCTGTGTGGGCATCAGTGTGTTGGCAGAGTAAGCAGGTATTTCTCTTAGGAGGTGCCAGTCAGCTTCACGTTTGCCCGAGAAACAGAGCTTTAAGGTGTCTCTTCAGAGCAGCTGTGGCACATGCCACAATCCATGGCATAACGGGGTGCTTAAAACAAACTGCTGAGCCTGGCAGGAGTATAGAACCAGAGCACTTTGAGTGCTGTTCTCCTGCCCCAAGCCCTGCTATCCAGCAGCCCGTGGCCATGTGCCAGGGTGCTGGCTTCAGAGGACTCTTTGCAAGACCCCCAGTGAGTGTGGGAGCAGTGCTGCTGTTCCCTGGAGCGAGGGCTGGGTGAGGGGCACCTGGCCGGCGTCACCTCTGTCCTTCCCAGAGCGAGGAGTGGGGGTCCCAGCCCAGCCGGGGGTGCTGAGCCCCATCCTGCTGCCCCACGCAGCCTTTGGCTGAGGCCACATCGCTGGCGAGGGCCAGTCCCTTGCTGGCTGCAGGAGGGGAGCACGTGCCTGGAACAGGGAGCTGCTGCCCAGACCAGTCTGCGGTGCCTCTGCTGCCTGGCATCTGCTCACAGCCCCTGTGCATGGCAGAGGGAAAGGGATCCCCATCCACAAGCAGCTGTCCGCTCTCCTGCCTCTCTCTGGCTGCAGCCTAGAAGTTACAGACACTCCTGAACAAAGCGGTTTATGTGTTGGAAAATATCTCATTGCCATTTTTCTGTATGTAGCTTTTCACTGGAAAAGGTTCTGAAATGTTGCAGTGGAGTGCAAATGCCTTTCCAGTCGTGTTCTCTCTCAAATTTCCTTCCTCTCTGTGGGTTTTCTGTCCTGTGAGGGCCAGTAGGTGGGATAGTAGAGACTGCCTTTCCCCCAGCAGGGGGCTGAGCAGGAATTTATCCAAACAGGAATTTACCGTCACCTTTGGGATGATCCAAGGGTGAACAGGAAAAAGCCAGTGTGCCTTTCTCTTGTATCACTTGCAAAACCTGCTCAAACCCTTTGAAAATGCTGGAGGCACTTGGAAGGTTTGCACAGGTAGCATAAATATAAATATATAAATGATCCCCGATTTACAGAACAGTGACTCAGGAAGGTCAGGATCTGCTCTCGGTGCAGTCTGAGTGCATATTCTGGAGTTCTGCTGCGTAGAGTAGTATGGGATTTTTATTTCATTTTTTTCTTGGCTTCATTGGTCTCTTCTCCTTTTCTAATGCTTTGCATGAGGGAAACCTGTGCAAACCTTTTGCATTATTTATTGCACACTTGTTTGCAGCATACAGTGTGCTTCATTAGCTAATTTTGGCTTTGGACCTCCCACGATGCCCTGGCGAGGGTAAGGTAATAAGACTGTAGTATTAGTGTCAGCTGTGGGTCAGGGATGTCACGATGTATATCATTAAAATGTGACACTGCCAAAAACTGCCCCAACTCTGCTGTCCTTAGAAAAGGAGCCCTTCGATTTTGGGTTGCACAGTGCCATGGCAAGCTCGCCGTGGATGAATTGTTCATTTTGAGGGAGCAGCCAGCCGCAGATCCGGACCTCCACAGTGCAGTGATGGGCTGGCGGGCACAAAGGGGGAGTTCTGTAGCGCAGTGAATAATGGGAAGCCCCTTTCATCGGCAGGACTAACCTTTTGGCAGCCACCAGCACACTCTATTCTGATCTGCTGATTGGGGAGGACAATACACTGAAGCTTACTTTGAATGAATGCTGCCACCAACAGTGTCCCCATTCAGGGGCTTTGGGAACCATCTTTGGCCATTGTCCCCCAGCACTCCCTCAGACAGCAGGAAAAGGGAAAGTGAGAGCAGCTATAGGGGGAAAAGTACTTCTTTTCTTGGCTTTAATCTCTCTTTAAAGCTTCATAGATCTACATTTCCAGCTGAGCTACTGGAACTATGCAGTGTCAGATAAATACAGAAGAGAGAGGTTTCAAGCTGAGCTTTCAAATCCCCTTATCTGCATGAACTAATAATGCAGATTTGGTGCTGTTAAAAACAGAGACTGATAGGTCTTTTCCTTTAAAGCCTTTAAACTGCTAAAGAGCATTTAACAGCAATGCAGTTCAAACCCAATGAACAATGCTGAGAAGGAAAACAGTTTAATGAGCTAAACCTTCACTGAATGAAACAGAAACACCTTCTCACAGTTGATTTAGGTCACTGTGGGAGTCAGTGAAAGCTCAGTTGTGTTCACGCTGCATCTTCATAAACATGAGTTATGTACAGCCTTTCATCTGGGCAACAGCTACCACAGGAGTTTGGGATGCAAACCAGAAGAGGGTTTGCAAATAAAGCTCAAATGGATCAGTTTAACTGTTCGGATTGCCAGGGAAGTTGATATCTCCAAAGTTATTTTAGTCACAAAGTTTTAACGCATAAGAAAAAAGCTGTGCAACATCACAGCATTGCTGAGTGGGGGGATGTTGAGGAAAAACCAAGGAAAAAGCATTGAGTAAATGATATAAATTTGTGCTAAAAGTTTTCTCCTGGGGAAATCAGTTAGATCCTAATAGCATGTTTGGGGAGTAGAAACGTTTGTTCTTTTAGCTTTAGTAAAGCTTGAGCTTTAATAAAGTTAAACCTGAAGTGGTTTAGCTTTAATACCGTTAAAATTAATTAAATAGAAAGAAGAACACTTTTAAAGGCAGCTCACTGGTATGTGCTGAGCCAGACTGCGTTTAATATTTGCCATTTAGCAAGGGAGAAGATGTGGTGTCGGATTGTTGCTTTAAAGACCAAGGCAATTGGAATCACACTGTTGTTAAACAAATATTTGCTTGTATCTTTACAAACACATACACAGCATATACGTAGAAAATTGAGGTGTGCAATGAGTCTCTGTCAGCACCAATGTAAACCCAAGCTGAGCCCTCAGAAGTCAGTTACATTGTTCCATGTAGACACAGGTACACTCAAAACTGAATTTGCTTTAAAATAAAATAAGAATATCTGCTTTATATTTTGTAGGGGGAAAAAAATTCAGCAAGGCCCATTTTGGATAATTCCCATGTATAGTTAGCCCTATTTGCACAATACTTGGGTTTTTGTATTTTCTGAAGTTGGAGGGTGTAAGCTATAGGTGAGAGTAAGAGGGGAAAATAGTTTGCATTTTGGTTTAATCTTTCATGCATCTGTTGTAACTAATGCTTGTGCATATGTCATATTAATTAACCATACTGGCATATTAGTCATAACCTGTAGCCACTTGATGGGCAAAAGTGTATGAGTGCAATAGCCAGGCTGGGGGATGAGGAAAAAGCTGCAGGATGGGGCCCTTCCGAGAGCGTGAAGGGGAGTTTGGGAAGGACAGGACGTGAGGTGTTAGCCTGATCCCTGGCTCTTGGCGTGCCAGCCATCTAAACTTCCTGAAATTATCTCCAGCATTGAGATCCATAAAATGAGTGTGGTTTTTTTTAAGGAAAGTGACAGTGCTCTTCTGTTTTCCTATTGAAATGTTCCCTGGCCTAGTTCAACAGAAACATTTTTACATTACAACTGTGAAATCTTGGCATAAAGCTCCCCTTTGTGCCCTTCATTATTTTCTCACAAATATAGTCCATTGTCACATAGCTGAAGTTAATTTGATCAACATTGGGACATTTAACTTTTATGTCCGGTCAAAGGAGCTGTTTCATGCTCATTTTGAGTATTGAAAAGAAATGATTGCCAGAAAAATAATGTTACTATTAACAATTCAGAGCAATTAGTTTCCCAGGGAGAGGCGATGTGATGCACCGGCTCCACACAACTATTCTTTGTCATTTTATGGATGCTCATCAGTCAACTGTCACCTCTTCTCAAAGACCCCTCCAATCTAAATGTTTCTCTTTGGGCTTTTCCCAGAACTAGCAGCTGAATGAGCAAAAGAAAAGCCACTTAGTTTCTAGGCAAAGGAAAACTTTGCTCTAAAGATCTGGGTCATTTGGGAAGATCCTCAAAGCAGCTCGCTTTAGGAGGGCTTGGGATTTTTTTTGTTTTGATTTGGTTTTGTTTTTACTTTATTTGTTTTTTGCCACAGTGATTTTAACATGAGCCTTCAAATGAGTAGTGAAATTTCTGTGTATTCAGATAGCAAGCACTCCCAGGGCAAATAAACCTTCCAGCCAAATGTCTTCTAACAAAGGTTTAAACCCCTGGATCACATTCAAATCGACAGCTTTTCATTAAACACCCGAGGCTCAGCTCATTAATATTCAGTCATTCTCCCCCTTAAAGGAAGGTTAAGTGCTCTCAAAATTAGCGTGTTTGGATAATATGCTCTTTAAAGAGTAAATCCAGCAAAATTGTCTTGTTACTTTCAGCCTGTCAAATACAGCCGAAGCCACTTTTCCTTGCTCCTTGTTCTTCTGCTGGCTTGAGCTTTGGCATCTTTGATGCAGTTGTCAAAACTTGAGCTCATGTGTCCTTCCTCTCTGCCCAGACACATTGTGTATTTTATTTAGGTTATATTTTTAGCAGGAAAATATTTTTGTACTGGTATGCATTGTAGTGGAAAGCATACACTAGCATAATTTTAAGGACACAATAAATGCAGTTCCATATTAAGTGAATGATAAGTTTTGGTCATCCTACTCAGCCATTTTGCCTTTATTCTGTTTTTTTCAGCATTTGGAGCTCTTTTTGTGTCTTCTTTTCTTTTTGGCATTAAAAACTGAACAGGTTGTAACAAATTTTCAGTATTCATTATTCAAGTGGTAAATACCTGATTTTTCTCTTAGGATAAATCCATGTGAACAGTATGAGGTTTGGAAGCGAAGATCTGAAATCCAAAATCCAGAACTTTAGATACTTGCAGGTATCACAGAGAAAGGTGTCACTTAAAGGAAAAATAGAGTAGATGCACTGATCCAGTTTTTGCTGTAGCTGGCCAGTGTGAATAGAGCTGTGGCTCTTTCAGAAGAAATGCTGCAGGTAAAGCTCTGAGGATTCCTGGAGAGGTTTTAGCCAGTTGTTTGCCCACACAGTCCCTGTCCAGCAGTGTGGGTGTGGGTCACGGCAGTCTTGTGGCACTCAGAGCCTCCACCTCATCTTCCCTAAGGGCTTTCCTCCTTTTTGCCTGTTTTCCATTAGCAGGATCTCCTGGAGCTGCGCTGCTGGCTGCTGTGTCTTTCTAGTAGAATGGAAGTGCTGTAAGCACAGGCAAGGTTGGGTTTGCTGTAACAGTCCCAATCCCAGGAGAGTGTGTGTAATTAAACATGTGATACAAGAAAAGAGAATGCTTCTTAAAAAAGAAATGACTGCAAATAACTTGTTGCCTGCTTGATTTTGCTCAGAAAGTGGCTTTACATGAGAATGTGCAGAGTGTGTCACGTTCTCATTGAGTTATATTTCTCTCTTTAGTGCAATTTGTTCCTTAGAGAGCCTGGAGCTGGATAAAGATAAGTCATTAGTGTCCAGCTAAAGGTGACACTGACATCAGCATCCATTGTGGTCTGTGCCTTTTCAAATCTCCTATCCTATAGCCATATCTTCCAGGATAGCTATGATTCAATTAAGAAGAATCTATATGGGCTGTTGATCCAATTCTTATTCATTTGCAGAGAAATGAAAATAAATTGCTATTGTGATTGTATTTACAATGCTGGCTGTGAGCTGATGCTGTGAGCTGATAGTTATAAAATGGAGAATGGTTGAAAGAGCCCCATTCTGCTGTCATTGGAGCCTGAGCACCAGGCCAGTAGCCACCTTGGAGATTTTTGACTCCCATAAGGTGGGAGCACTGTGGAAGGAGGCTGTGGGCTCTGCATCCTGTGTTGCACGTCCTGGAAAGATTCAGAAGGTCCCTAGCAGGGGGTGCTTGGCTGGGAGGGACATGCTGGCAGCTGCTGCTCTGCCCGTGCAGGAGCTGGGGAGGTTGGAGCTGGCTGGGCAGACACTGCTCCTGGCTGCACAGGGCAGTCCCTGTGGCTGCCTCACCTGATGGGGAGCTTCTTTCTCTTCATCCCATGGTGCTGGGTTTAAGATGCAGCCAAGATGAGTCAGTTTCTCACTCCAGCAAGGAAATGGGTCCTGCTGCTTTTATATCCACTGGAATTTTCATTGTTCAAACCTAATGTTGACAGCTCTTAACTTTTTTGATCACCGTGCTCTTTGGAAAGAGGGTTGTTTCCTTCTCTTTAGCACTTCAAACGTTCCTGTCCTTACCCCTCGTTTTTCCCTCTCTTAGCTCAGTGCTCCACTGTAGTGTGATTTTCAAAGGGATAATGTAAAATTGGTTGCTCATGAGCTTTTCTCAGCATCGAGCATTGTTTAGTCCTTTGTTAGTGAACTCTCTCTGGGTCTGAGCCATTTGCATTGCCGTTTTCTAGAATCATTCAGGTTTATTTTTAATTCACAGTTGCCCTGAGCCCAGCTGTTACCCAGGCTGGATGGTGGGGGCCTGCAGGTCTCCGTCACTGGCAGCTCTCTGGATGGTGTGGCCTGTGTCCTGTCACCATCTGCTGCCCATGCAGCCATCACAGGAGATGGAGCTGGAAAAGATGCTTGTTGGAGCTCTGGCAAGACCCAAATCTGGCAAAATTCCTTAACCATTGCACTGCCGTTCCTATCAATGAGCTGTTTAGGACAGACAATGTCTTTAGTCTGAGTTTCTCTAGATATGTCACAAAAAATACTTTTCTCAGCCTTAACAATTAATGGATCAGTATCCTGTTGCCCCATATGCTGGTTATTTCTGTCTCACTATTTGCACTTTTGACACAAAGTGACCTTAAGATTTTGGCTTTGCTCCCCACATGTGAGCCCTGCAGAACAAAAAGCAAGAGTTGGGATGCCTTGGGCTTCATGCAGTTACCTGCTGTCTGCTGAGCACCAAGTGTCACCAGCACTGAAGAGCTCAGAAACGATGTGGAAGGATGTTAATATTCCATGATAAGGCAAAGCTTCAAAAAGACATGCAGTTTCTCTGGTTTCTTCTTGTAGTTTTCTCTTGTATCAGCTGAAGAGCATGAAAATTTCTTTGTATGGTAACGCCGGTGCTGTAGCGCTGTGTTGTCCTGTAGCAGAATTGACAAGTCCTTACATCATTATCCAGGGCTGCTATTTCATTAGGCGAATGTCAGTGTCAGGTAAGATCATGGGTTTGTCAATATAATGAAAATACCAGTCAAGTGAGGAAAAAGTCACAATTTTCCAGCTCTAAAAATTGATTTTTATTGCTCTTCTTGTAATCCTTTCTTTGGATTAAGTATTTATTATTGATGTGGTCTTTCTTTTAATCTTAATAGCTGCTGACATTGTAATTAATTAAAAAATACAACATTTTTGCCCAAATGGCACTATATTGAAATTAAAAGTGAACATCACATATTAGTTAAACAGCCCTGGCAAATGTCTTGAGTGCTAAGATGATTGCCTAAGCTTCTTGACAATTCCCTTCATCTTGCTGTATGGTGCTTGACCTTTTGAGATGTTTTGGTGTTATTAATAGCTTTTAGCCATTATATCAGAAAGAACAAGGCACAAAAATATTATGAACTTTATCTTTTTAATGACAGCACTACACCACCTTGGGCATGCCAATGGAGGCACTTCCATTACGGCTTTTGAGGCACACTTAAACTATCAGTCACTTGTACTCAGAACTGATGGGGATTTTTCTGGAATTTGTCTTCAAATGTGTATTTGAAATTGCAAAAGGGTGAGAGCTGAGCACCATCGGAGCTGCAGAAGGGAGGTGGTACACGGGAGAGGACAGGGTTCTGTTTCAAAGCCATCTCTGAAACCTCTACTGGAGGGGACCAGTTCTCAAGGTGCAGGTGTTTGAGCTGATCTCTGAGTAAAAGTTATAAAAGAAAAAGCAGTGCAGATAGGAACAGCAGAAATCCGAACAGTCTGGGTTGGTGTAAGCCAAAACCCAGTATTTACATCCTTTTGATCTTCAGTTCCTTGAGGTGGCTGTAGCAGGAGACAGGTTTCAGTGTTGTCGTTCCTTAACTTTCCACCAGAAGTCACTGCAGGAGCTGTTACTACCTCTGGCATTAATAGGTCCATGGAAAAGAAGGTGTGTATAACCTTGCTATCCATGGGTCACCTGCCACCTCCCAGCCAGCTCTTGGCTTCTGCCGACAGGATGGCCAAGTCACTTTTCTAGGCATTCCCTGTTGGGGTGACAGCCTGACTGGACAGGAGAAGTGAGTTGATCGTGCCTTTGGCCATGGACAGGCTCGAGGGTCCGGGCTCCTGTGCTGCACACTGAGAGGGTGCGAGTGCCCCACGTGTTCCTGCACACTTCACCCGGTGTGAGAGAGGGTTTTCACAGCCCCTGTGGGGACAGAGCCCAGCACTGCTTCTGCTGTGTCAGCTCCAAACAGAACCTGTGGCTCCGAGCTCTGCACAGGTCAGCAGTAAACAAGGAGAGCAGTTTGTCGTGGGGAACGATGGTCACGCCGGGAGCAAACTGATCCTCTCGCCTTGGTGTGTTAGTTGTGATCTTCATATTCCTTCACTTTTATACATTCATGCAGGCAGTCACATGTTAAGGTCCCTTCCAACCCAAAGCTTTCTTTGATTCTATGTCCTTTGTAAAAGCTTTTGTCTGTAACTCCCATGTGCAGATAATGCACAGAAATGAATAGGTTGTGGAGAGATAGTATCTTACTTAGAAGCTGTATGAGAAAGATGGAAGGGCTCGTATTAGCTGGTATTTATCTCAAACACATTTAGTTATTATAAAAATTTGCTCACTGAATAAAATATGGCTTGACCTTTGGATTGTTTCTTCCCAAGAAATGTGACAGTGTCCCTCCTTCTCCCCCATTCAGCCTGCTTGGCAGAGCTGCACGGTTTTTGTTTTGTTTTGTTATGTTATTGTTGTGTTTAAAAAAAACCAAAACCCTCAAGCCCCTCTTTTCAGCGGTGTCAAGTTAGGATGAATTGGCCAGGGAGGCATGTTTATAGACTGTGTGAAGAACTTTGTCTTTGTGTGGGAATGCTGGTGACACTGGTATGGCTTGCCTGAATGAACTGCGATGACGCGGCTAATAAGGTGTCCTGCTGAGCGTCGCTGCAGCCCTTCTCAGACCTCCCACCTAATGCCATTCAGCTCCAGCTCAGTGTAGCTAATTTTTCCCATTCCCTCGATTCTTTAGGCCTCCTTACAAACAGAAAAGTCAACTTTCACACCGAGGAGAAGATAAGTGCTTTAGGAAATAATCGTGTAAACAGAATGTTACCTTCTGACCTGATGCTGATACCTTGGTCTGGGACAAAACCCAGCTGGCTATTGCATTCGACATGGCTATTAAAGGAATAATGCTGCTGATCCTCCTTACAAAGTGCCCTGAGAAATGGTTTAGCCAAATCACAGTGCCTCTTGTCACACTGAATCATGTTCAGCTGCTCTCTTCCATGACCAAATTGCTGATATTTAACTGCTTCCTTGTCTTCTCCATTCTGTGGAGGGGGGACAGTATAGGAGGAGGAAAAGTATGAAAGCAAGGGGAAGTTGGTCCTACAATTTTCTGGCTGAATTTCAGTGCTTTGGAGTGTGTATACAGTGCCCCATACAGCATTTATAAAAGAGGCGCATTTCATCAAATAACTTTATTTTTAGCTACTACAGTGAGTACTTTAAAATAAATTGCAGAAGGATTTCAATGATTCCAATAACACAGAATTGTTCCCTTTAGGACAGCACTGAACCCTGCTTTGTGTAGCAACTGAAATTAATAAATAGGCCCAAATTTGCAGTAGTATTGAGAAGAGGAACCTCTGCCTCTTCCTTGTTTTAGTGTTGGTAGGGATCTGACATTTCCTAAGTGGCTTTGAGAAAACTTTGCCTTCGCAGACTGCGTAGCTGGCACTGCCACCCAAGCGGAGAGGTGTGTCCTTACGGCAGAGGAATTTGGGGTGCCCGGGTTCCCGGAGCAGACCCGAGCTCAGCTCCCCCCGTGGCATTTGGGTGACCTCTCCGTGGCTTGCCCGTGCTCGCTCCAGCCCTGCTCCCGTCCCAGGCAGGCTGGTCAGCCAGGCTGAAGCTGTTCAGCAGCACAGCTCAGAGGTCAGAGGTTCCTCATCATTCACCCCATGGCCCCAGAATAACAGATGGTTTTGTCACAGGACAGTGTGTCAGGGTCAGCCGTGCCCAAAGCTCTGCTGAGGGAACGAGGTTTGCTCGAAGCCTGACTGACACAGCAGAGCAAGGACGTCTCCAGTGCGACACAGGAGCTTCTTTCTGGGCCTGTAAACCTCTTGCTGATACCCAGAGTGAGCCAAATTGCAGTTGTTAGACCAAAATAAGAATTACATGTATTTATTTTGCAGCAAAGAAATTGCAGTAGTAACTTAGTGTAAATTTGCAGTGACAGTCAAGTTTACTCCTTAAAAAAAGTACGAATCATGGCTTTAACTCATCAAAACATTTCAGCGTGGGGCTAACTTGGACTGTAAACTTTACTTGAAAGTAACAATTGCTTGAATGTTTCCTTCTCTTACTGCCCTGTCATGGCTAAAAAGCTCTTCAGCTCTTTCATTCAACTTGTCTGCCACTTCTCAAAATACAACAAGATGTGAAGACAAACAAACACTAACCCATTCAGTGCCGAAGACTTTCAGTGTAGTGCCATCAATTAAAAATGTAGAATTAGTTTGAAACTGGCAAAATAATTAAGGTACTGTGTTCCAGGCATGAAGAATCTGTTGACAAGAGCTCCTTGTGCAATTACAAGTTCTGTGTTTTTGGAACGGGTAGAGGAGAAATCATCTGTGGTGTTTATAGTTGTGTGCTCTAAAGTTTACCAGGGACAGCAGTAAGCCCAGATGGGAGCATGCTTTTTTCCCAGTGCAGCTGATTTGCCAGTTTGTTATACTGATTGATTTGCCAGTTTGTTATATTGATTTCCAAAATGTGCAGAAGAAAAGATCTTTCTCTGGTATGTTTTAAAACATGTTAAGAAACTCTTTTCCCATGAGGGATTCCTTCTGGAGCAAGAGCAAGGGATGAGAAGGGTGAATGTGTTCTTCCACCCTTTTCAAAATGAAGACTTCTGTTTCTGCAAAGGAAGGGCTGGCTGTCATCTGTTGAGAAAGTTTTCTGTTTCATTTGCATTCAAGTTTTGGATCTGCCCTGAACCCCTCCTGATGGCCCTGCCCAGGTCACAACAAGCAGCATGGCCAGCGAAGGCATTGATGATTTGTTGTGTGTGCTGACATGTAGAACTGTGGAAGGGAAACCCTGGTGCCTTCTGTTCAGTCATGAAATCTTTACCTGAGTCACCTGTTTTGTCATAAGCTGTCTAAAGTTGTACAGGAATAGAGCCTTCAGGTCTGCTGAAACTCTTTGGGATGAGCTGGTAAAAGTTGTTAAAGGAGATGGCACTGGCTCCTCCCACTAAAACAATAGGATTTATGCTGGTGGCATGGGTTGGTTGCTTTCTTTTTATAGGGTTCAGATTTATCACTTCATTGAGTGATTCACGGCAGCATTTTTAAAGGACTGTTTGATTCGTGGTTAAAGGAAGGATATTTTTTAGAAACAAAAAGCAAAGGAGAATGGCACAGATTTGGACGCCTATGTTAAGTTTCTGCAAGTTGTAAGGGACTTCAAGTACTCATTCTTTTTTTAAAAAATTTGTCTTCTAAATTCTCAGTTGCCCGTACACATGTTGAACTGTACATATTTGTGGCTCAGAACATGGAAACACAAGGAAAAGAGGACTTTTGTTTAGCTCTCACCCCAGTCCTAGCACCTTCCCTGTGTCCCTGGCCAGACTGGCTGTGTTTGCTGTGCCCCATTTCTGTCCCAGTCCCCTCAGGGACAGGCAGCTTTTCTGCGCCTTCCCAGGGGAGGGGATGTTGCTGTACTCTTCTTTATTGCCATCTCCTTTGCAAATCTGGGGTCTGACTCTGAAAGCACTGTTGGGAAAAGTAGTTCTTGTGCCATTGATTGAGGGCAGTTTTAGGCACCAGGAAGTGTTTCAGCACAGAGCTATCAGAGTTCCAAGCTGCTGAAAGAGGTCTAAGATTTGAGAACTCTTCAACTAATAGTAAGTTCCACTCACTAATAGTAAGTAATGGCGAGGACAGTAGGTTATATACATGTATGAAGTTGAGTCACTTGAAGGAAATTTCATTGTTAGGTATGCCACATCAATAAGTACATAAATATGTGCATCCCTTGCTGTGCCACTGTTGAGAATTTTCCTGTACACCTGAATTAATTTCACTGCCTGTGAAAAGAGATGTGTCAGAAGCCACTTGGAGCATCATTCTGGAGAAGTAACATTTGGGCTCTTACTTTAGTCTGTCATGAGACACTCTTTCTAAAATGTCCAACAAGACAAGGTACAAGGGGAGAAACTGGACAAAATTATCTGTTGTAGAGCTGGCATTGATTTGTATGCAAATCATGTTTAAATCAGGAAGTGTGCGGGACTGTGAAATGACTGAGTTTTAATTAATTGATCAGAAGCAGACTAATCAGCTGGTTTGGTCATCAGTTTGGAGACATTTTTACCGACTATTTTTGGAATAGTCTGTTTATTTTGAAAATCTGTCTTTGCATAATACAATCACACTCATGGTTCTCATAATCCCAATTTGTTTCAAGAGGCCTTCAATGGACCTTGATGTCATTCCTGCAATATCTGTCATTCCTCTGTCAGCAGTAAATGGCAACGAGCAGAGCCAAAGCTGATACATGAATCAGGACAGTTGGCAAAGCAAAGTCAGTTGTTCTGATGTGTAAGTTGCAGATCCGATTTTGCACTGATAGTGTTAGCAAACTGTGGCAATGTAAATGGTTTAACTTTTGAGTTCTCATTTTCCTTCAATTTTCCATGAGGGCACTAATCAAACTAATGTTTTGTGCAGGTCAGGAGTGACAGGTTTTTCTCAGGGCTCGCTAGGAGCTGACAGTGGGCAGTATTTATTAACAGTGCCTGCAATAATCTGTCAGCTAAATGGAGGATGGGAGATTTTCATAGTGGGAACGGATAAGTCTTTGCAAGAGATTTTCTTCAAATGATCAGTGTCTTAGGCCCAATGCACATAATTTTTTCCATAGAATGATATTCCTTATGTAATAGATTACTGTTGACGAAAACTGTGAGATGTTTTTCAGAGGAGAAGCAGTATCTCATTACAGATCCAATGTTGCATCTTTCCTTATAGCTTTGAGAATAAATGGATGTAATGCATTAGAACCTGTAAAGCCATCTGAAACAAGTGCCTCCTGATGGGGCAGCAGTGCCTCCTGAGCAGCATTGCTGGATAATGCTTTACCTGTCCATGTGGGCCCTGCCCCAGGCTCCCCTGGGGTTTCTGGCAGTGTAATGCTTACATGCTGATATATTCCCAGAATGTTCACAGCCTATTGCCTGCATTCGTTCCTTAGTTCTCACATCTTGCACACCCAGGGGGTTCTGTGCATTTTGTTTGTATAAATTCTTTGTGGCTGTGGCAGTCAAGTTTTAGGTGTTTCATACCTTCCTTGGCCACTGATAGGAGATGAATTATATTGATTCCTGGTTTGAAAATAAGCGTGACTTGGTGGATTTCTAAATGCCAAGATCTCTAGAAGCTGTAAAATTGCATATTGTTGAGAGTACCTCACAACTGTTGTTAATAATAGATCAGCTAATAATATAATGACAGTTTTTAATAATACAAGATTTGAAAGATGAATAGTAATGGCATATCTCCCTGGGTAGGACTGAGCGAAGGCTTGAGGAAAAAGTCAGTCTTCACAGCTGGAGCAGTTACTTGTTAGGTGTTAGCTACAGCCTCAGCAAAAATCTGCTGTGAACAACAGAGAGCTGTCTTGAGAGAACTGTAGCCAGTCTGGGAACCTCAGGGGTGCTGAGCCTGTCAGATGGGATGATTGATGTCTAGCCCTATCATGTCACTTCTCATGTGGCTCTCAAAGTACCCAAAAACACTAGTAACCTTGCTTATGTGTCACTAAACTCAAACATATTCTGAGCTCACCGCTAATTCAGCATTCCTAATTCTTACCTGCCCAGCCCAAGGTCATATCCTTAAACTTTCCAAGGTGTGAAGGACCTCCATGATACCCTCAAGATTTCCACGGTCCCCAAATGCCACTTGTGCACGATTTGTGTGAACTGCTGCAAATATGCTTCCCCCAGCTTGCTCTGTCAGCCAGGCATGGGAAATCAGATGCACTGTTGTACAGGGGCTGGAGATAGAATTGCCTAAGCAAAGAAAATCAACTGAAAAATGTGGGTAATGTATTGGTCCACTATAAACTGGTAGTTTTGATGGTTCCAATAATTACCTCTGAGACTGTGCTTAAGGATAACATGTGTGTGTTTGTACATTCTTGCATGTATGTAAAGCAAATGACAGGTTTGTTCTGTTTTGATTTTTTTCCAGAATTATAGATCAGCGGTTTGAGAAAGTTTCGTATTTTGTCTTTGGAGATTTCAACTTTAGACTGGATGCCAAAGCAGTAGTAGAGGTAGGACTTCTCTTTTTCTTCTGTTGTAGACCCTACCAGGTTTGATTTCTCAGGGTTTTTTTTCCTGTAGAAAATCTAAAAGTGACTTAACAAAATAATGTTAATATTGACATCAGACTTGGCCAAGACTACTTCTGAGGGGAACATCCAACAAGTAACTAACATTGTGTGGTTATGACTTTTACCATCTCCTTATAGCTTACAGTGAATCAGAATAATTTCCTGCAAGCAGAGGAAGTGCTGCATTACCTCCCTACTCTGAGGGAAAAACAAGAGGCATTTCCTAAATGTCCTTGATAGAGCTCCACACTTGAAAAGTACAGACCTTTGTGCCAATAGCATCGTGATGTGGAAGAGTGACTGGGAGATTTGTATAAAGCCAAAAGAATGTACTAAACCTTTTTCATTACAAGTTGAGATAACATTGACTTGAATGCTGAAGCTCCAGGTAAGCTTACCCAGATTGAAAACCAGTTTAATCTTATGGTTTTCCTACTTTAATTCTCTGAGGTACTGCAATGTCTTTTTGGTGTCCTTGGGGGTAGGCATGTGTCTTTCGAGCCAAAAGTTTTTATTTTGTAAATGAAACTGTTGAAATGTCCTGTGTACCAAAGGCTGCCTTCCCCCCATTCAGGTGCGGTGCTGTTCTCCTTCCCTATGTGATGAGTAAGTCCATCGGTTGAAAAACAGGAGTTTGATGTTACAACATTGCATATGAAACTAGTAACTTCTTGGAATCCTTTCTGTAGTGCAGTAATTTAGCAACAATCTTAAAGCATAGTTGATATGAAAGTCAAGTCACTAATTCAGAATGTGCAGCTCCATAGTGCCTATGTTAAGGGTTAAAACCTGCTCTGCTACTCTGCAGCTGCCATGGTTATCATCAGTGTTCACAGATCACTTGATTTTGAGCTATTATGCTTTTTTTCTTCACTAGTGGTGTGATGGTGTTATAGAGGATGTTGCTGTCTGAGAGTCCCTGTCAGTCACACTGCAGCAGAGTTATCTCCTGCACTCAGTTCTCATGAAAGGTGCTCCAGGTTTTTCCTGACTTACTCACTGCCAGCAGTCTGCAGGACTGGAACTGCACAGGGTGTTTGCTCTAGTACTGACAGATTAAGATTTATATCTGTGAGTTTCCAAATGATCCCCATCAAACAAAATACTGTCACTAGCCCCAAATGATGGAATCTGAGTGAGCTGCAGAGCAAGTAGGGTGAATGCAGGGGGTTCTGAGCCTGACACAGGACTCAGCATCTTGGGAGTGCTTTGCCCCTGCTGGCCTGTGTTGCTGCATGTGAGCACAAAAGGTGTAATTGGAAGATGAATCAAATTCATTTTCTCATTCTTCTTACCGAAGATGCAAGCCTGTGTGAGTGTACAAAGCACTAGAATAGAACAGATTTTCTATTGCTTTTTTGGAGAAGTAGCAAAGCCCAGTAATCAGAACTTCACCCAGCCACTCTGCAATGTTAATTAAGCATAACTGAAGTTGATCCAGAAACTTCCTCTTACAGTTTATACATGGACAGCTAAAGTCACAGGAAGTTTGTTTTGTGGTGTTCTGTACCTGGTGCAGTTTATAAATCCGTATGTCAGCAGACCCCATTGCTGTAAGAAGCAGTTGTCTGATGTGTCTCACGTTGCCTCTAGGCACTGAACAGTCCTGAGGGAGGTAACAGCATACAGCACTGGCAGTAAGGGCTGGCTCCTAGGCGACAGATCAGTTCCTAGAGTGTGATTTAGAAGGGCAGAGCTATAGGCCACCTCTAGAGGGAATTGTACCAGACTGGACTTGGTGGTGTGGTTGTGTTTAAGATCCAGGCCCAGATCACAAAGTAGCTTGTGAAGGGTGTGACTCAAATCTGCCATTTTTCTGGAGCTGGCCAAGTGCCGTGACCAAAGCCATGTAGAGCTGGCAGTGGCAGAACAGGAACAAGGGCAGCCAGAGTTGCTTCTGTCCCAGATGCTCAGTGCCAGCCCCAGGGTGAGCCTGTGCTCAGCCGGGAACCTCCCACTCCCAAGGCTGTCCCAGTCCCTTCTGGCACTTAAACGTGTGCCCCTGCAAATGGGTATTAACCACTCTTTGGACTATTCAGCAGTGGAGTTTATACTGGGAATTGTAAGGGTTAATCCATTGACCTGTCATCTTTGTGTGTTACTAAATTTATCTCTGCTTTTCTTGCTGACCTTTTGAATTCCCTCTTGAGACCAGAGTTGCTGAACGCTTGAACACTGAGATGCTATGAGCCATACTTGTGTTGTGTAAATGCAGACTGTGCTTACATCAAACACAGAGAATGAAGTGTGTTTCTAAACAATTTCCAAATTAAGCCATTTAGAGGGAAAATCTGGGAGCTGTTCAGAATGTGGAGTCCAGACCCTGACGTGCAGTGTCCTAAATCAGATGCAAAAAACATTTTGCGTTTTAATTCATAATTATCAGACTATAAATCATTAATATATAATTTATTGAACACTTATGGGAGCCTTAATTTAACATCACATTGATTTCCTTGCTTGGAAAATCTGCTTTCCTGTTGTTGGAGTAATCCAGGGCGAGGTTGTTCCTGGCACGTGGGCAGTGCCAGGTGCTGCTGCTGAGGTAGCACCAGAGAATCTTCCAGGTGTGTTGGCTGCTCAGTTCCTGACCTGCCTCGGCAGCATCACTGGGGCCAGATCCCAGCACATCCCACTGGGACTTAAAGTCTGAGACTGCTGATTCAGGAGTCTCTTAGAAAAGTACCTTGTACTTCCAAGAAAAAAAAAAAAGAATAATTGTGTGCTCCTCAGTCCCAAGAACAGCAGCTCAGTAACAAGTTCAGTTTGTCAGGCTTTAGGAGAAAGTCACATTAATCACAAAATTCATTTGCTCAAGGTAAGCCATAGCCTTGCCTTGTATTCAGGAAAAAACAGGTTTTATTTTTTCCTCGCTAAAGGACATTTTGTTAGAGTTGGTGGTAGCTTGGGTTGGTAGGTAAGCTGGAGAGGGATTAAGTGTATTATATATGAAAATTTGTGAAGGTAGCAACAGAAGTGGTGTTTCAGGATTCCAGACATTTTGGCCATCAAAAAGCTTTCAAACTCTACCTTCAGAAAAAGAAGTTATGTCCTCATCTTAAAACTTGGAATTAACCTTGTGCACCCACCCTGTCTGCCCCATGGGTTACAGTGAACCAGAATATTTCCTTTCTAGACTTCTGCCAAGCAGCCCTTTGATAAGCCATGGCTGGAATTGCTGGTTAAGTATTTTTTAAAAGGCAATAACTGCTCTTAAGAATTTACGTGTCTGGCTCCATCATTTGCTTGCACTGTGCCTCTCTGCCACCTCTGACCGTGTGATTTTATATTATCTGATAAAATAGGAATGACTTCGTTCTGGCACGACTTTTTAGCTCCCATTGTATTGCTGATGCTGCAGTGAATCACATAATTCCATTTGATCACACCGTCGTGTCACAACGTGGTCTTTCATTCTGAGCAAGCCAGGTGGGGTTTGGTGTCCCCGTGTCCAGCATGCTCGTGCCAGCAGAACTTGGAGGAGCCCTCCTGTCACTGCTGCAGTGTGCCTGCCTGCCAAATGGGGACCTCTTCCTCTGAGACATCACTCGCTCTCTTTTGAACAAACATCTCCTGTTCAAAATAAAAGCTGGTGAACAGCTTTTCACATCTGAATAATTGATTTCGATCTTGCTCAAGTCTGAAGAAATATTTTAAGTTGAACTTGTTTCATCCCATGCATTGGACACTAACAAGGATCTTTGCAAACTCCAGCCAACAAATGAGCCATTAGTAATTGTCATAAAAAAGATTAATAGTTAATTAGACAATTATCACTGATTTGAAAAGCTGATTCAAGTGAGGTAGTCAGGTGATGGATGGATGTGGAGACTTAATTATCTCCTCCTCGGTACAGTTGTGCTTCCCTGGACAAAAACAGGTCACCTGTCAGGATGAGGCTCTCGCTGTCCTCATGCATTCAGGAGACACCACCAACCACCTGGCTGTCTTGTCAGGCGCAAATATTTATGTGTATATGTGGTTCTTTATCTAAGTAATATTTGCAGAAGATGCTGCAAATATTACTTAGTTAAATAAGGAATCGGCATGAAAGGAAGAGGGCATGAAAGAATTGCCCATTCTTGTTGTTACAAACACAGCGGTAATTTTTTTTTCTTTAATTCTGACTAATTTTGCTTTGAGAAACCAGTGAAGTTTCATTGCATTAAAAATACTAACATGGCATAAAAAGCTAGTGTATGTGGTTGTAGGCATACTCAGTTGTGCCTCCCTTTCCCAAACCAAGGCAGACACTGTTTCCTTTCCTGGGCAGTGATAACATGCAGGTGCCCGCATATCCCTTTGGGATATCAGGTGCAACCATTTCATTCATGGCCAGTAAGCTCCAGCAGGTCCTGCTCCACAGTGGCTGGGAGTTTAAAACTGAAACAGGGTTCCCTTCCTCCTGCAGTAAAGTGATACTAAGCCATTCTTGTAAGAGAAAAAACACATTGCCTTACTTCTGAGATAAACCAGTGCATTATGGAATAAATCAGTAGCTTACAAGTTTCAGATCATGTTTTCATTCCAGTTAGGAAAGCATGTAAAATCCTGGATTGGTTTTATAATCTCAAACTGTTCATTGTAAATACCTTCCTCTCATAAAGATTTTAACCTTCCTTAAAATCTCAAATGTTTCTAGGAAATGCTGGAAACAACATCCTCTGTAAAATGAAAGTGTAATAAAGATTTGTTAAATTAAAATGCATACAATTTCAAGTCTAATAAGGAGAGCTTTATTAATGAAGGTAAATGGCAACAACACATCTGGGGCACCTGCTAAATGTTCATTATAAATTACTCTCACAGACATTGTGATGAGTTTTATATTGTAGCCAGACTTATAAAAGCATGCAGATTGCTTCCCCAAGGGACTGGATATATTTACTTAACAGTGTAGTTAATTGCAATTATTTATTTTCCAGTGATTGCAAATGGCCTCTGCATTAAAGATACATGTGGCTACTAGGAATTATTCAATTACCTCTCTTCTTAGTAGTCTGAGGCAAGCCCGAGCTCGGATTCCCAGAGGCCAGACAGCAGTGTATTAACTCAATCTGCTCCTCAGCTTTTTGCTGGGGCCAAGCTCTGTAGCCACGAGTCCTCTCAGCAGAGCAAGCTTGAGAAATGCTCATTACCCTGCAGCTGATTTTTTGACATCTTTCATTCCATACTGATGCTGCCACACGTATTGGCAAGATTCATAGGAGGTTAATTAAATCCATCTTCAAAACAACGAGGGGCCAATGAGCCATATCCCCGTTGCAGTAGTAAATTAAATGATGCAATTGTTTCTACTTCCATCATAGATAAGGGGAGAGATGAGTGAATGGATTGTTCTCTGGCTGCCTCCTCTGGGGCCCCAGAGGGTCTCGGAGCATGTGATAATAAACCTGCTTTTAATTTGTGGCTGCAGGAAGGGATGACACTGCTCTCAGCAGGCAGAGGTCCCGCACGGCGTCATCGTGTGAAGGATGACAGTGTGAAAACGGGGCCTCTTCGCAGCAGTGCTGAGCAGCTCCTCCAGCCTCAGATGCAAATTAATACAAACGCAGTGACAAAGCAGAACGGAAAAGATGATACGTTCATCAAACTTGGCACTGCCTGGGCCGTAATTAAAACGTACACAAATTAAATACAATTATCTGGTGCTTTCTAAACAGGCTGAGCGTCATTAAGCTAATGAATGCCGCGGTGGGAGCCGGGCCCCGCGGCGCGGGTGTCGCAGCGAGTGTCCGCTGCCCGCGGCAGCTGTGCCCTCAGCTGGCGGTGACGGCGGGGGACAGCGGTGCCAGCAGCGCCCGTCGCCAGCCCTCGCACCTGCCATCCATCACCTGCCGGCAGCGCAGGGGCGGCTGGCACGGTGTCCTGCGGCCGCGGTGTGCGGGGAGGGCACGGAGCGGGGGGCTGCTGCCGGGTGGCGGCTGTCACCGCGGCCGTGTGCCACCTGTGGGCTCCTGGCAGAGTTATCTGCAGGGCAGCTTTCCCCGGGCTGGCAGCTCCAGAGGCTGCAGCTTGGTGCACATGGAAAAACGGCCTCGACGATGGCTCACGGGTGATAAAATCCTAGTGCCACATGCAGGTATCCGCTGCAGCCTGCCCAGGTGTACCAGCGCCTGTCTGTCTGCAGGAGGCAGGTTGGTGTCTGCTGCGTGACAGACTGAGGTGTGTTTGCCAAGCTTTTTGACATGCCCAGGGCTTTGCCCTGTAACGTGGGGAGCATTGGAGTCGGAATATGGGAAGCAGCTCATTCCATGCTTGCCTTCAAGCAGTGGCAGTCAGCCATCCTCGGGGCAAGAGGGCTCATGGTGCGGCAGGGACTGTGGCAAATCTGTAATAAGTACTTTAGTAAAGCCACCTGTTAATTGGTTTTTTGCTTATTTCTATCTTAGAAACTTATCAGCTCAAATGGGGCAAAATATCACCTGGGTAGATGATATAAAATCCCTTTTTTAAGGAATAGATGTACCTACAAAAAATGCATTCTTTTTACATTTCGGTTTATTCCTGGGTGTTATTGCAATACAAAATTTAACATCTGTGGATGAATTATGCACTAGTATTTGAAAGGCACCCTCTGATGATCTAAAACAAAAGGCAAGGGGGAGGAAAGGCTTACACTCTGCGTATTTGCAGTGTATCAAAAGCCTGTGTATCCCTATTTTCATTGCCGTAAATGGAAGCTTAGAGGGAGTTTTTTCCAAAAAATCACACTGTGTATTAAAGAATGATATTTTGCTTGCTTATCAAAAACAAAATTGGGTAGAAAGGATTTGGTATCTATCTGAAAATTAGGGAACGGGGTCATATTTGCCTGTATCATCCGCAACTGCTGTTGCAATGGCAAATTTTATTCTTGTGTTGGAGTCAGAAATACAGGGAGAGTTGATGAACTGAATGCACAAAATCTCTGGATGTGTGTGCAGCTATGTTAAAACATTAAAAAATTTCTTTATTTTACCTGAAAATAGTAAATCTCAAAAGTTGTAGAAAAGAACACTAAGAAACCAAGGTGGATATTTTGTTAAAATAGAAAAACTTTGTTTTTATTTAGATTTGACCAATGGTAAATGTGGTTGGCCTCAGGGAGAATGGACAGACGGTGATGCCTGAAGTATGTAAAGCTCATTTGTGGTAGGATATTATCTGGACCAGGCAGCAAGCAGTGGTGGTGAGAGACACCAGTTGCTGTTGCATTAAACAGTTTGGCTTGTAATTCACATCTCGATCACATCTGTTGCCAGTGCAGTCAAGGCCACCTTATCCCAACGGTGATTATCTGACCTGTCTTGACAGATAAAGCCCCTCAGACTCCTCAGCTGCGGTTTGTGCCTGTCCCAGTGGCACAAGAGCCTCCTGAGCCAGGGGCAGCACTGTGTGTCCTTCCCTGAACACAGGCGGCGTGAGCGGCCGCTGTCCCTGCGTCACCCGTCCCTGTGTCACCCGTCCCTGCGTCAGCCATCCCTGTGTCACCCATCCCTGTGTCACCCATTGCTGCGGTCACCCGTCCCTGTGTCACCCGTCCCTG
>VZTG01007185.1:178447-238871 GCA_013397845.1 Melanocharis versteri | reverse complement strand
TCACCCATCCCTGTGTCACCCATCCCTGTGTCACCCGTCCCTGTGTCACCCATCCCTGTGTCACCCATCCCTGTATCACCCATCCCTGTGTCACCCATCCCTGTGTCACCCATCTCCATGTCACCCATCCCTGTGTCACCCGTCCCTGTGTCACCCATCCCTGTGTCACCCATCCCTGTGTCACCCGTCCCTGCGGTCACCCTGTGGGGCTGTGCTGGCCCAGCCGCTGCCCTGCCCCAAGTCCTGCTTTGCTAGGGGAGAGGAAGAACTCGCCATGAGAGTTTTACCCTAGTTTTTAGGACAGAGGGGGTATTTACTGACTCCCCTCGTAGGTGGTTTACTCACTCCTGTTTTATCAGTGGCTGTGGCCCCAGAGCTCTGTCGTGCCTCCATGGTCAGTGTAGGACAGACAGACGTGCTGTTATCAGAGATCGAGCAGCTCAAGAGGTTCAGCTTTTTGACCTGTTACAAACTTTATTCATTCTTGCTTTTCAAGTGGCTTTAAATTAGACAAGATATTAGTAACATTTAATGGAAATAAACCTAGTGGCTTGACAAAACGTAAATAAAACATGCGGTCTTTAGCCAAAGACATCCTCCAATTCAGATCTTTAAAGAAAACATACCAGATTAAATTCTCTTGCCAGACTAAATTTTTGAATTGTATTTAGTAATTGAACCAAATTCTTCTAACGCTGCAACCTCCTGCTAACTTCAATGTACTTTGTAGCTCTCAGTTCCCTGCCTGTCCCATTTCTCTCCTTTTTTTTAACACATTTCTGGATATGTAATTATCACTCAGTAAATCCACTTTTAGATTATTTCTGTTTGATTCCATCCCACTCAGACATGCATAAAAATTACAAAAATGCCTATTTCCCCAGTTGAATGCTTACTCATCAACCAGCTAATGGCTTGCCCCTTGCAAGAAGAATATAGGTTCTCTTGAGTTTGATTCTTTGTGGGATCTCTGCCATGAAGCTGTCAGGATAAAGGTGTTCAGAATATTGTTGGATTGTACCTTACAATGCAGGCATACATGTACATACATGTATTACTCTTTGGCAGACAGATTTTTTATTTGTTTCTCTTTGTTCCAGCTTCTCCAGCCCTCTCTGCACTAACAGGCAAATGGACCTGGTCCTCCTTTCGCTGTGGATTAGCACAGACATCTGTGTTAATTGTAAGAAGGTTCAGGAAACACACTCTGAACTGCTTAGCACCATGGAATAAGCACTTGCAACTTGTTACTTTTCTCTCTTTCATGGTTCTTGCTCTGACAGTTCTGCAGCAGAGAGGTGAGAAACAGAACCGCAGCTTCTGTTCCTCAGCCCCTCTGAGGAGGACTCACACAGTGGTAATTTCTGAAAAATTTGTATTGCATGCAGGTCTCCACTGTATTTTATCACGTGCATTATTAAAGGAAACTTTGACTTTCCAATCTATGTGATGTGTCCACAAATCTACCTTTATTAGTATTGCTAATTCAGACAGCAATTTTTCCTTTGTCAAAATAGGATTTCCCATAAGGTATCATTTTTCCCAGTCCCAATTTGAGATGAGAATTTGGCATTTCAAAGCAAAATATGCGAAGTGGCAATCTAGGAATCTCAAATCAGGTGTAATAGTTGCTGTAACATTTAGGTTGCTCCTTCTCTAAGGAAAGAAGGATGAAGCTTCCTGGCCCTTTATGTAGACATGCAGCAATGGGCCCACCTTTGCCTGGTACCACGTGGCAAGAGAGGTTCTCCATGTCATGCACTGCATGAAATGCCTCTTCAATCTGCAGCCTTACCAGCGAGATCAAACTGGTTTCTTCTCACACAGAGGCCAAAAGAGTGGGAAGGGGGCAGGGTGCAAGTTCTAGTAGTGACTGAGACATTACCTCCTGTGAAAATTTTATCATTCTATCTCTGCTTTATATAAAATCTAATCCTGAATTCTTGCATTACTGCTTACACAAGAACTGTGTTAGGAAGCAATTTACAGCTCTTACAAGCTTTCACAAGGGTCATTAATGTGTAATATTTTAACATGTGAAGCTGTTAAGGGGTTAAAACCAATTGTATGAAAAGAGATTATAGGATCTTTATCACATGTTGTTTATCTGATCAACAGTTAACAATTTAAGACAGTATTATCCTAGTAAAAAGAAGATTTGTTTCAGATGCTGACATAAACATCCCCTCATAATAGTGGCTTTTCATTTACTGCATTGCAATGTACCATAAGCTTAAAGGCACAACAGCTTCTTTGTGTGTCTCAATAATGCCTGTCCAGAGTGATGTCAGTCAATTTTTGACCTATACAGTCTGATGTTATTCTCAGCGATCATGGAATAGATTTTTTTTTTTTAATGAGTGAAGAGTATGCCAATAAAATCCTTGAAAATTATCATATTTCTTCATGGCATCTTCCTCTGGAAGAACAAGGTATATTACCACATGAACCTTTCTGTGAAGTCATGTTTCCTTTGGCTTCTGCTGGTTTTTGTTGTTTTCTTTGTAGCTGACTTTTCACTCTCGTGTAACTTGCCCTTTCAGTGGGACAAATAAACATTAACAATTAAGTAGCACTTTCTGTTAGAGGTAGGAAAAGACACAGTATATATGAAACAGCCCCCTGGCAGGAGCAGATTCTGAGTTCAGCCTCTGTGATGGCACTCCTGGGGTTCCATATAAACAGTGTTTGACAGGTCAGCCCCCTTGTGCTCCTTGGGAATTGTTCCTGCAAGGTGGGAAGAAAGGCTGTGGAGTGGGCCAGGGTTCATTTGGGGCGCACAGAGTGCCCCAGGGGGATCCCCCCTCCTGGCACTGCTGTGGGGGCACTCCCTTCCCCAGCGGAGGCAGTGGGAAGGGGCAGCACACTGACCCAGTGTCACAGAGAGATGTGCTCAGCCTCTGCTGCTTTCCTGTCATAAAAGGGAGGAAAGAGGCTTCCTGGGGGGAAAACATCTTCCTGAGCTCTTAGTGAAGCACATCTGCTCAGCCCTTGCCAGGCAGGAGCACAGCAGGAGCGCAGACGGAGGGACTGAGGCCCCGTGCTCAGCTCTGCCCACGTGGCTCAGTGCAGGGGGGCTGTTCCATGGCTGTAGCTGATCCCCATCATCTCCTGTCCAGCTCTGAGCACAGCTGACAGCTCTCGGACAGGCAAAGGCTGTTAGTTTGCTCTCCAGCCTCAGCAAGTCTGGGATGGATTACAGTGCAGTGCTGCTAGTTGCATCCTGCTCTGGTTGTCCCTGTGGTCTGGCAAGCGTGCTGCGTGGCACTCAGATCCCCTTGCTCCCTCAGAGACAGGAAAGAAATGCATACACTGCTGAACTCCTTATGGAGGTCACATTGTGTTTCTAAAATGCTACTTCTAGATTATTTTTATTCGTATAACCCTCGTGCTTCCCTGAAAACTAAACCAGATGTAATTTTTTGTTTGTTTTCAGCTGAATGCAGTGTAACTGTAGTATTGCCATTAGGCTTGCAGAGCACAAACATAACCTGGATTGAGTTGGACTTTAATGTGGAGCCTGTATTTCCCCCTCAGTGTCATTTGGTCATGGAGTCTCTGCAGTGCAGCCCCCGAGCTGCTTGTGGAGAAGCATCTCCAGACTTCAGCTGCACTGCTGTCTGTCTCTTCCCTTCAGTGGGAAGCATGGGAGTGTCACAGGAGGTGGCACTGTGCTACCCCATCATCACCGGCTTCAGAGTAGAGTCAAGCGTGTGCTAAATGCTTGAGGGACAACAGCTGAACTTAAGCAAACCAAAGGTCCAGAGTATACAAGAGATTTAAATTAAAGATTGCCAAAGTGGGATGGAAATCTGTTTTTTCCTCTGTCTGCTGGGTATTTTACATTGTATAAAATGAATACTAGATGATAATTGCCAGTGTGGTGTCTTGTATTGATTTAATTCAATAAGCAACTTCACCTCCACCTTTTGCATGCACTTGCCTTAAAATATATGCATTATGAAGGCAGTGATTCAAAGTCTTTAGGAAATCAATATCCAGACAGGATTCTGTTCTTCAAATATTGACAGCAGAATAACTCTAAGAAACAATGACAGACAATAAAAGCAGGGTTAGACAAAATGAAGGCTGCAATTCTTCTGTTGTTAGGCAGTGCAGAGCGCTCAAACCACTGCCTGATGCTGCATATTATATGTGCTTCAGCAAACAGCTGACGTTGGCCCTTTGCTGTCACAATTTCTGGTGAAACCTGTGACCACTGAAATGACAGGCAGTTTCTGCCAATGATTCCTATACAGTTGGCTGTTTCACCTGATTTTTTGCCAATAACTTGCATGAATTTCTTTCAGCCATGTGTGTGCACTGGGAAGATACAGAGGGGTATATATAGACTGTTAACATTAACGTTGTTCCCACGTTGGATAATTTCTCGAAAACTAAATGGAACTTGCACTGAAGCCAGTGAATTACAGTTTTTTAACTGATCAGATCTGTGTACTAGTTCGTAGTGGGTTTGTAGTGGTAATTTTAAAATCCTTTAATATGGGCAGCTAAATTTCCTGCACACTGAGTATAGTTCTCAGAAGTTAAAGTATGTCCTGTATGGAGTAAAACATGTCACAGTTAGTGCAAACTGCACTGGTTGCTCAGTTGATGGCAGTTCTGAAATCACCTTGTTGTAGATAGTTCAGTACTGCAACTACAAGTAATCCTACATTATTAGCACTCATGCAGAAAAAGCATTCTTTCAATGCCATTCAAAACCATAGTCTGTTTTGGTTTTCTCGCTCTGAAATGTCTGAAGACAGACCGAAAATTTGGATAGATATAAATTCTCTTTCCCTTAAGTGTGGAAGGCTTATGAAGGGTAGCTCTTTACAGTATTATCCCGCTTGTAAATGTCATTGAAAGAGTCAGCAAGACTTATTTTTCATTTCTGTCCTTTATTATTGCAATTTTAACAAGTGCTGAATTTCACAAGGGTGTCAGTATTGTATCCAGAAAAGGTTCAAGAGTTCGGTTCACATCTGGAAGTAGAAAAATCATTAAAGTTTTCCCTGACTGTACTGGAAATCTCCTTGACTTGACATATTTGTGTATAATTTAAAAACAAAGGAAAGCTTTGAGCCACCAATGGCTGGATGATGTTTCCTGACAGATCAGTCAGGAGAAGGAATTTAAAGAGTAGGAATGGCTGATTGTAATTGCCCATCTGTAACCAACAGGCTTGAAAATTGCTTTAGAACAAATTGGAGTACCTGGGACATTGCAGAATTTTAGAAGAAGAATAATTTTTTCCTGTAGTTAAGGGGGAAGAAAGGAGGGAAACACTGAGCAAGGTTCTCAATACCTGAAGGCTCATTAGCTTGACATTAATTTCAGGCAACCTAATGCAAGAGTTGGTAATGAGAAGAAAATTGAGGGAGAAAATGCAGTCATAAAACATGCTTGAACAAGGCAGTTTATCCTGAGATTAACAACTTGGATGAAGGTGGTGAAGTGAAATCAAGTGATCCCATGGCAGGATGAGTTTGTTGAAAACATCAGTGTTTAACTTTGCATGTGGCTGTGCTGCACGTGCAGGAGCACCAAGGGGTCAGTGCAGAGCAGTGGGAGACACCAAAGGCAAACAGCTGAACCTCAGCTCCCACAGCAATGTCATGGCATAATCATTCAGGCATCTTTAGGTAAATGTATTTTAATTGCGTATTTGACTTTACATGTGGCTGCTGAGCTTGTGTATTGAAATCCATTGCACACCTCCACTCCGTGTATTGCAAAGTCACGGTTTGGTGTGAGAGGAGAGCAAGGCCCTCTGTCCTCTTAGCCAGACACTGGGCCAGATCTGAGTGCCAGGGAGGAGTTGTTTTCAGAGCTTGTAGGGCCAGGTTTGCTGAGCTGGGCTTCCTTAGAGGTTCACTCCACTTAACTCAGACAACCCTTGCCAATAGGTCAGAGGCTTTCCCAGGAGTTTGCAGGCAGAAGGCTGCAGTTTCATACTTTGCTGTGTTCACAGCAATGTCCCCCCTCCTTTTGTGTCTAAGTGATGTTTAGAAGCTGTGAACAGACAATTTAAAATGAAAAATCATACATGTGAAATTAGCCACAAGAGTGATTAAGAAGTGGTTCTGTTCCTGGAGTGGCTGCCAGAGGATTTGGTGAGTGTCCTGTGTCTTACCAAGAGGTCATGCCTTTCTGAAAGTTTGTTTTAGTCAAAGAGATGCCATTTGCTTCAGTTGAGGACAAAATCATTGCCACATAGGATCTGGTATGTATGATTAGACTAGACAAATGCACAGTCACTTTTACATGGAGTTTCGACCTGTAATTTCTTAAAGCTTCCTGAGCAGACTTAGGTACCTTCAGTCTCAGCTTTCTTTGTCATTAAAATAATTCCTACTGAGTTTGATGCTGGTAGAGGAAGATTCTACTTGTTTATTTCTTTACTGTGTGAGTCTCATTGATGCTAATAATAATCAAGTTAAATCTGCAGTTGACCACAAGCAAGTGATGGAACATTCCTTTTGTCCATCCACTGTATCCCTGATAGAGACAATCAATAGGTAAAATCTATGCAAATGGGCAGAGTTCAAGTGAGGGCTACCCTAAACAGGACTTAAGCTATGCACCCGCCTTTGTGCCAAATTTTTCAGGGTTTTTTTCTCCTGTAATGAATACATGTATTTTGTGCATTGGAGCATGGCACAGGGCCTTTTGGATGGCAGGCTCTTCAAGAGAGAGGAAGAGAGTTTTAATCACAAAAGCAGAAACTTCAGTCAGAGGAATGATTCCACACTTTGTTTCGTTTGTAAATGCTGCATTTTGGCTTTTGTGAAACAGAACCCGAGTCCAATTCAGGACAGCGCTTCAGGGATTCTTTCCATGGGGCTTTTTGAGTCTGAAATAGTGCACATGAAAAGAGCAGGAGATTGAACATAATTTGTTCCAACAGCTAGTCTAAGATTTTTTCCAATCAAGATTCTTTCAGCATATTCCTCTTTGTTGAGCTGTAAGCAGCTTTTAAAATAATGGCATTAGCCTATATTTCAAGGCTTCGCTGGGTGTTTCCAGCTCTGGTGATTAGTTACAAGAAATAGAAATGCCTGTATTGTAACCTTTTAATGGCTATGGGAGACTTGTAAACTAAGTTGAGATTTGAGCAATTTGTAGATTTCAAAATGAGCTGTAGAGTTCATTGAGAAAGAAAAATGCATCATTGAAATTCATGGTGCCACTTTGGTTTTCTTAGCTGAGATTTATCAGTGAAAGCCATATTGCTTTCCCTTTGCCTTTATTTTAAAGCTCTTCAATACATTGTTTTTAAGGTCCATTTCTTTTACAAGCTTTTCCTTTCAGCTTGCTCAGGGTATTGGGTCCTATGAACATCTGTTTGTGCCTAAAATCAGCCAGGACTTGGACTGTACCCTGCCTCCCTCCTCCGCTTTGTTTCCAGAGGCTATTGTTTCCGATTTCATGCTATCAGAGGGGCTGCATGTTTTCCTGTGTGAAGTTGTCAGAGAGATAAAAGCACAGGAGCAGGGTCACATTTCGAGGGATGGGCATGAAAAATTGGTAAAATGTATCTTGAGGGCCACCCACAAGACTTGCCTGAAGAAATTCAGAAGTAGACAGTAGAATTGTAATTTTAAAATAGTGCAAATTCTGGGGTGGAATAAGTAGTAGTGAAGTAAGTGTTTAACTGGCAGAAATCTCTTAGTCAGGTTTACACTTGGTTGGCTTATTCCTGTTAGGTAGCTTGCGAGTCTCTGGTTGGACTTTGTTACAAAGAAAATACCATCACCTTCCTTGCGGTGCCTGCCCGTGTCCCCTCAGTAGGACAGGGAGAGGCCAGAAGGTTTGAAGCCAGTGCGTTACCCCTTTCATCTGTCAGAATGCACTGGGGAAAAGAGAAGTACTGGAGGTGTCTGCCTGTCCAAACCTTTCAGTACAGAATCACAGAATCATTAGTTTGTATGATACAAGACCTGCAAGGAGTTCAGTAAGGATGATGATGATGATGATGATGATGATGATGATGATGACAGAAAGACAAACAGTGCAGCTCAATTAACCTAATGAGACACATCTTCCAGTAAGGAAGCAAGGTGCTATCCTTATACCTGTGGCTGTGGTTTACAGTGCTGCAAACCATGGTCAGCCAAAACACACTTACTCTTTTGTCTGACACGAGTTCTGGAAGTGGCACCCTGGTTTGGAAGAGTGCAGAGTAGTTCATGTGGTGCCAGGAGGGCAGAGCAGCCGCAGTCACACACAGCGGGCTCAGGCAGCTCAGCTGAGCCTCTTCCCCACCTGCAGTGACTCTGCAGGAGGAGCTTGCAGGTGTCTCACAGGTGCTCCTCTCAAAGGACCAAACAGCCCGGAAAGAGTCGCGCCTGTCCCCAGCTCAGTGTCAGTAGGACTGAAGCTGGGCCTTGCTGGTTTGTTTGGTTTATGATTTTAACTCTTCACTTCGGTCTCTACCGTGTATGAAATGAAGAAAATGGTTTAAGAGTACTGCTTTAGGTCAGGGATTCACTAACATAGTTACTTTTGTTTTAGAAGCTTGTAATGAGGATTTTGTTAAAGCACATGATGAGAAAGCAAATGAAATATGTAAGTTGTATTTTTTCCAAGGCAACTGATAGATAACGGATGCCAAGCAAGGTGTTATCTTGCTGCCATATGGTTTCTGAATTACTAAATGATATATGTGATACAAATCAGCCCAATACTGGAATTTTAAGGATATTTATTTTTTCTGTAGTTTTTTTCCAGAGAGAAGTCAATTATTTTTTCTTAAATGCATGAATTGTTTGCAAATTAATGTGAGAAACTAAATATACATTCTGAGTTTTGTTGAATTTAGCAGCATTTTTTCCTATGGAAATTCAGCAGGGGAACACTAATATGCAGACTTTTTACCATTTTGCTAATATAGCAGAAAAAATTACTAAATATGTTTTGGTTGTTGTTAAATTTATATCCTTTATGGCAGTACTTTTGGATATTAATTTGTTCATAAATAGAAATAGGAGAAAGCAGTAACACTGCAAAGTGTGTAACAGTTGTGTAGGTGCGTTTAAAGAAGAGCACTCAGTGAGTATTTTTCACTTACTAGCACTCATATTTTAGCTTGCAGTGACTTTGGCCAGGGTTCTGGGTCCCACGGCGGGAGTGGCTGTGGAGGTGACACCCCCTGCCAGCGCGTGTGCGGTGGCACAGAGGGGACCTGCCCCTCCGGGTGCCAGGCCAGCGTGCTGAGAGGGCTCTGTGTGGCCAGGGCTCAGCGCGTGTGCGGTGGCACAGAGGGGACCTGCCCCTCCGGGTGCCAGGCCAGCGTGCTGAGAGGGCTCCGTGTGGCCAGGGCTCCCCGCGGGCGCTGCCAGCCCCAGCCCCACGGTGCCCTGTGTCCGTGTGCTCCTGCCCCGGGCAGGCAGCAGAGTGGGCACGGCCCAGGCCAGGTGTGCCGCCAGGTGAGAGGGGACAGCTGGGCGGCAAGTCCCACCAGCAAATTCCGGTTTTGAGGGGAAAAGGATAACCTGTTGCTTTCTCAGCATGCAGACCACCACGTTTTCATGTCTTTCACTGCTTCGAGTATTACTCGAAGAACTTAAACACTGCTGATAGCATCCATTGCTGATCTTAATGGGTATAAATTCTTTTTAAAATCACCACTTTCTTATACCAGCAGCTTTCTTTGGCATACCTGTCTAATTTTGGATGGGTTAAAGAATTTACTTTGTTTAGCTTTGTCTCAAAAGGGAAAATAACAAAGGCTAGAGTAAAAATTAATAGCACATCTTAAAATCCATTACAACATCTTCCTTTTTTCTGACTAAAAGTGAGTGAAACAGGCCTCTCTAGAGGAAATAAAGAAGTTATTACAACTTCTACTTTTTTGTAGAGTATGAAAAAGCTTTCTGTATGTTAAACAGTCTTGTGGACATCTGGCATGATTGGTTTTAATCTGCTGACTAAAAAGTCAGGATTAAATCTTGCTTTACACCTCTTTGTATTGCGGTCAGTAAAGTGACAGAGCTGCCCTGAAACAATGGCACTACTTATTCCACCCAATATGCCATGTGGTAGATCACCCCCTTTTTCAGCACCACTTCTCTGCAAAGACAATGAAGCATCTGGTGGGGTTTTCCTGTGTCCAGGATATTTTTTGTCAGTAATTTCACTCAGCCGCTCTGCTTAGCTCTCCCTCGGTGCTACTTTTTGAGATGGGGTTTGCCAAATCCAGTGGCAAGAGGTCAGGAGGCCAAAGTGATGAATTTTTATGTGCCTGTTCCTTGTGTTTCTGCTCAGTCATGATTCTTTGCGCGCTGTGCTGCCTCTGAAAGGGAGCCACAGTGAGCAATTTGTCCTCCCAGGCCGGGGAGAATGGGGAGGCAGATGAGTTAAAGTAGCGTGTATGACTGCGGACAGAGCTGCGCACAAATGTTTTCTGATGGCGGAACAGAATCCTCCTGTCACTATTCAGCGTGAGAGGGGCTTGGGAGATTTGTAGCCTGTTGGCTTTCGATCAAGTGACAAATGAATTTAACAGCACTTAAAGATACAGCGGAAAGAATAGCACTTCACAAGCCAGCCCCAGCTGGGAGCTCTAAAATGATGCTGCATTAACACTTCTGTACTCATGTGTCTCACATGTTTGAATCTTGGTTTGCTTTAACGAAAAGAATTTCATCTCTGTTTCAGAAACTCTGTAGAATGGACTTTCTGGTTGTTTGGCCCAGTCAGGGCCCATCCCCTCTGGGGGTTCTTTGGTTGTTACAAGAGGAGGACCCTGGTTGCCCCATTCCTTGCAGAGCTTTCTGTCCTCACTCAGTGGTGCCCTGCAACACCTGATGGGGTCAGATGAACCAGGGGTCAGCATTCATGGCGGGGATAAATCCCTTTGGATGCCCAGCCAGTGCTGTGAAGTTGCTGTTCCTCCAGGTTGTTCTCTCTCTGATCTGCTGTGCCCTGAGCTGGCCGAGGGCTGTTGGTCCCAAGCCTTGGATGTGTCAGTGGTGACCGTGTCCTGGGGGTCCTGAGCATTGCTGTACTGCACACCACTTCATTCTCACACCGTCACAAACCTCGCCAGAAGGAGCTCAGAGCTGCATTACCAGGGTGGTGAATAGATGCAGGACGTAGAACATGCCACCCTGTTTCCTCTCTCCACGCCGACTGTTTACTGTTTTACCCCACGGCTGTTTTTATGTGATGCCAGTCTTTATTGGGTGTGGGATGTGTACACATGCTGATCTGTCAGTCCATCTTAGCCTTCATCAAGGAGAATATAGCAAACCTTGGGTACACACCTTGTACATTATTTTACAAAGACATCCTTCATTCATTTTATCCCAAAACATTTATTTAATGTGTGGATACAGGCTTCTGGAAATGGGTGAACTCCATGATTGCCTGGGTCATGTTGGAGAAGCATCAGCCTGCTGGTGGGCAGTGTGCGTGGGGACAGCCCAGCAGCTCGGCCGTGCTCAGAGTGCTGCAGCAGCCAGGTGCTTGGCACCTGCACGACCACAGGGGTGGGAGAGGGACAGTTCAGCAGTCCCACCTCGTGGCTCCCAGAGCTGTTGGAACATAACTAGCTATAAAGGATTATTTGAACTTACAGGCTGCTGGACTCATATTCCATTTCAAAAGTGAGTAAAGCAGCAAATGATGGTGAACCAGACAGGGAGTATGTCAGTGAGAAATTAATGAGATTAAGCAGGATTAAAAGGAGTTGAGTCAAAGAGGCTGGACAAACAAAACAACAGGGGAAAAATACAGTAAAGAAATGGTTCACATGCTGCATCAGGAAGACATCACCTGGTCAGCAAGGTTTTATTCTCACCATAACACCGCACAGCATGTTTCAGTTAACAACACAGTGAATTTTGCATTCCCAACTTGTTCAGGTCTGGAAACCAGATGCAGTGACCTGAAATTATTTTCCTGTCACATTTGTTTCCTTAAAAAGTAAAGTTAACTTGGAGGGGTTTTTTTCCCATAGACAGAAAAGAGAGGAAGAACATGGGCATCTCTTCCACTTTGCTGTATGTGCTTGTGACCATCACATGAGCTGGAGGGCGTGCGTCCATTCTGGAGGGCACATGTCCATCCTCGTGGGCACGTGTCCGTTCTGGAGGGCACATGTGCATCCTCGTGGGCACGTGTCCGTTCTGGGGGGCACATGTCCATCCTGGAGGGCACTCATCCATTCCACCATTGTGCTTAGGCTTAGCAAGGGTCCAGACCTGAGCTGCTGGCAGCCCACAACACACTTGTGCCTCGTGCAAGTCACTTACCTGTTCCACGTCTCAAATCCCATCTTTGTTAAGGGACTAAGGATTTTTTTGCTGTTTTGCATAATAGGAATACAAAATTATGTAGAAGAATGGACAGGAGAAGGGAAGGGATTTTTCTGGCAGATTGCTTCCAAGTTCCAAGTCTTGTAGTGCTGTGGGTTTATCTGGATCTGATCAAAGTCCTGAATGTGTATTATTGATGTCTGATGTCAGCAAGTGAATTTAAACTGAGGCCTTAAAAAGTGAGCAGGGGAGCCCTTTACCTTTGTCCGCAGAGGCCCCGCACAGTTCCATGTCCTGATTCACACAGGTGCCAGACAGCTCCAGGTAAATTGTGAATCACGTGTAGATGCTTTGCTGAACTCAGGCTTGAGATCACAGTCAGCAAAATGAAACAAGAGAATACAAAAAAAAGTGCAACCTGACCAGAGAGCCAGAGAGAGACAACAAGAAGGTAATCAGCATGCAGGGGAATATGGAAAAGGACTTCTAGCCTGATCTGTAATCTTGGAGAATCTGAAAGGCAGAGGCCTTTTGGACTTAATTCAGATTCTTTTCTGAAAAAGAGAATTAAAAAGAGAGCCATCATTGCCACCAGCTGTTGGCACAGAGCAAAGCTGCTGAGGCCAGAGGCCTCAGTCGGGGACCTCAGGGCTCCCTCCAGACCTGGAGAAGGGCAGGCTGTGCCGCTGGCACGTGGCACTGAGCCAGCCACTCTGGCACCGGGCCAGCCGGTCCGGCTGGGAGCCGGCCACTCCAGGGCCCATCCCTGGCCGGGCTCTGCAGCCGTGGGCTGTGGGGGCCCTGGCCCTCTGCCTCCTGTGCAAACAGCCCAGGAGCCGCAGCCAGTGCTGCCAGGGATGGCTCTGGAAGGGCGGGGTGGTGCTTTGGGCAGTGCCAGGGCAGGGCAGTGACCCTGGCGGCAGGCGGGTGCACGGGTGCCCTGTGCCGCCGGACAGCGGCCGTGCCGTCACCTGCGCTCAGCTCACTCGGCACGGTGCCTGGAGAGTGAGCAGGAACGGTTTGGCATTGCCTGGGGACACACTGTGGTCACCTTGTCATGAATTATCTCCGTTTCTGGACAAGAAAATGCATTTTACAATTAACTCAGTGCAGCTGTGAAATTGAGACCAAACAAGACAGATGTTCCTGTTATTCTCAAAGTAGCAAATTTTTTACTTCGCTGATTATTTAAAATACAGTTTGCATCCAGATAATAATGATAATAATAATTTTTAAACAATTGTTATCCTAATTTGGTAAGTGTCAGATTGATTTTGGGTCTTGAGCAGCATTTCAGAAGTATTTCTCTTTCATAATTAGATGATACATGTATGTCTATCTTTTCTGTCCCTCCAGAATCCACAGATTATGTAACTGGAAAAAAATTAAATATCCTAAATTTAGTTGATTTGGTTGCTCTTGTGCTCAAGACCTTATTTCACCTGGCTCCTGTTAGCAGTCTTCAGACTCTGCACTTCTCTCCTAGCACTCACAGCCACAAGCACATCTGTGTCAATCTGTGCAGCTCACTGCAAATTCCAGTGGCAACTATTGCTGAACTTTTTTAATTGTAAAGGACCAATGTATATATTCTATTTTCTCCTCTGTTTTTTAAGAAGAATTTAAAGTAATAGTAAGTCCTAAGAAGAGTTTTCAAATAATAGAGAACAAAAATAAACATCTTTGGCATCAGTGGACTGATGCAATAGGAGAGGATGAGTCTGTAGGTGCTTGGATACCACATTTTGGGGGGGTTTCCCCCCCGCCCCCCAAAAATTATTGAGGGACTTACGAGCATGTAATAGCTCACACATCAGGAGGTGGACTCAGAGTCTGAAGGATGTTCTGAAAGCAGGAGTGTGGAATCAATGAAAAATCAGCTGCAGTTTTCAGCCAAGCAGGAAGCAGCAGTGCAGTTCGTAGCTGCTCAGTGTTCCCGTATAAACACGATATAAATTGTATGTTACAGACTGTTGTGTGTTTTATGTATATAACAGTTGTTTTAATGCCTGTGTCCCTATTTACTGTACGCATGCAGAAATGCAGTGTTAAACACTTGGATTTGTGGTGTATATGGGGGAGCAGGTGTATTTTGAAGGTGCGTTATGCTGTAAATCAACAGCGTAATTCTGAGAATCACCGAGTTCAGAAGAAGTTCCACATCTGTCTCCTGTAAATATAAAAAACATTTCCTGCTAGCTTTGTGTAACAGGACGTTGTTATTACATTCCAAGGCCGTTGTCAGGAAAGTTGTTACTATGTTTTACAATTCCATACACATAAATTATCACAAAGAGTTATTTCAAAAGTGCTACAAAGTATCTACCTGGGTAGAGTATGGGAAAACAGGAATGAGATACGGCTGTTTGCTGGGGAAAGGCTGGCTACTGAGCGCTCTCTCAGCTCTGAATACAGCTCTCCTGCAAGCTTTTTAACCAAATGTTGTTTCCAAAGAAAAAAAGATTTTTTTTTTTAAAAAAAAAGGTGTGTAGAGTTTCGATATCTGGTTTCCCCTCTTCTGCCGTTGTAAAAGAATACCTTTGAGGGAATACCCAGCAAGGAACAGTTGGTTTTCATAGCATTTTGATTTTCTTTGCTAGCAACAAAAAATCCCTTCATAAGCAGACTTGCCTAAAAAGCCACATGGTCCCGAAAGTTTTCTGCTTGGGTGACTACGACTGTGCAGAAATTGAAAGGAGGAGGAAAAAAGAAGTGCCTCCAGCTTGTATAAGAAATGAACCTTTGCCCAATCACTTTTGTCTGTGAATAAGGTAACTTTTTGTCTGTGTGAAATTTGAAAGCAATAAGAAATGTGGGTCCTTCCTCTGTATTGGTTCTCAAGAGTCGATCGCGGGGTTTTTCTTTTGGAGCCAGCCTGACGTTGTGAGATAAAGCAGCTCAGGGAAAAAAATGTTCTCAAGCAGATGCCTTTAAGAGACAGAAATCATGAATTTGTTGAATTGCAACCACTCTGGGGGTGGCTACAATGACTTTTTGACAGTGACAGTAACTCTGCCGTGTCTTTTCGAGCCCTTCTTTGGCCCATTCACTCTGGAAAGCTGCTTAAGCGCACTTAAGCGCATTAGCATTTGGATGCTCGGGGACCGTATTGACCCTCATTTGGAAAGTTTAAATGAGTGAAAGATGGAGCGATTTGTTAGGGCTTTAGAAACCAGCTTTAGAGAGCTGCGGGTTTTCCGCTCTGGTTTGTTCGGGTGCTTGTTCTAATCTGGTGTGCTGTTTGAAGGGACCAGACTGATTTGTGACACATGAGCCCAAAGCCTCTTTTTTTGGGCTTGACCCGATTATCTGATCTGTGCTCTGAATTTCAATCACCCGCGTGGAGGGAGCGTGGTTGGGAATGGCTGGCTGCTGGATTACCTCACTAGCTCCGTATGGACACAGATGGCAAAACGGCCATTGCATGTCTGAGCAGACAAAGGGATCATCCGGCTGCCGGGGCTGCGAGGGAACAGGTAGGAGCTCTGTGCTTGAAAGTAAGAGGCCCCGGAGGTGCAGCCCCCACAACGGTCCAGCATGCCACTCCTCCTGCCAGGCAGGGTGACATGTAACTAGCATATTCCCACTCTTCTCCCAAGCCTTCAGAAAACCCAACCTTAAAGTCCTGCAGAGCAGATGAAGTTCTCGCAGAGCAGCCCGTGCCTGTGCCTGCGGGGCCAGTGCTCCTTCTGCCAGTGGAACCTGTGATTGCACAGACACCTGCAGCTGTTCTGGTGCTGCGAGTGTGCCGAGTGTTTTAGGGTAAACCCGGGGTTAGATGGACATGGCACTGCTTTTGGGGAGGGAGGAAACAGTCAGGAAAAGTTTGTCAGAAACGGACATAATTTGTTCAGTGAGATGGAGAATCAACACCTGTTTCATTCACAGACTTGGAAGAAAAATATCAGATTTGTGAGTTTTTACTAAATCCTATTCAAGTTACTAATTAAAAATGAAATTGTTCAACTCGCTGCTTTTCATCTGTACTGTGCCAATAGGCGAGGGCCTTTATCAAGGATCAAATTTTTATCAGATGGGAGCAAAATGTCCATTGACAGATTGTTCCCATTCTGGCACTGGTATCCTCAGCTGAGATCTAAAGTGTTCAGAAGCAGATGGATTTTTGTTTAAATGCATGTTTGGCATGTATTTCTGCCTTCAGGAGAAGGTGAGAATGGGGAAAAGAGAAGTGAGCTGTAGTTCGTGGTGTTGTGTCTGGTAAGACACTGCACGTCTGATAATGAATCCAAATATTTCTATCTGTGAGAGATAGATGCACATAGTAGGATGTGAAATTCTATACTCTGTTACCACAGAACATATTTATTTTACAAATTAATATTATGCAAAATGAAAACCTTTTGTCTGGTCATTATGAAAGGGAATGGGGTGAGCAGAGCAGGGAAGTCACCTCTTTGCCTCTCCTTGACTCAGTTATTTTCTTGAAAAGACTTTTTGTAAGAACCTCTAGCAAAATAAGGTTTTATTCGGAAGGACGGTGTTTGCCAGTATGCGCATCCAGGGCGATGCACAGATCCTGTCAGCAGCGTGTGCCTCGGCAGTGGCCGTGGATGCTGAGTTGCCTCCCAGCTGTGGGGACACATCTGTGTCTTTGAACAATGCCCAGGTTTCCTCAGTTCAGCTTTCCGACTTCTGCCTTGTGGTTCCCAGCAGCCGGGCAGAGGGGCTGGGGTGGCTTGCGCAGCGCCCAGCAGCCTTGCCCGGGCAGGGAGGCTGCAGAGCACTTAGGGAAATGTGCCCACCCGCAGTTAAGACAGAGATCCCTGCATTTCAAAGCACTGAACATACTTAAAGCTTCGCTAACTGCTTCGCTAAAAGCTCCAGATTTTCACCTGTTGCCTTGCGGTGGATCCAGCCCTTTGGGCAGCCCATTTCATGTTATTCCCCGCTACCTGTGGAGCTGGGTCCCAGCCAGGCCAGTGGCCAATGGATCAAGGCCCAACACTTGCGTGGAAATTCCTACCTCTGTTCCTGATAAAATGTTGGTTTATAATATGTTTTAGGCCAGTCCTCAGAATATCCAGAGATGTGATACGTCTTATTTATAAGAGGGAATTAGCTATCCAAAGTAAACTGTGAAAATTGCTGTCAGATTGTGTAAGCATTCCTTGGACTTGCAAAGTGTACTTGGAACATGAATTTACAGGGCAGACGTTTTTGCAAACAGGGGTTAACTCACGGAACTGCAGTGCCGATGTAGTTATCAGCCTTAAGAACCAGCAGAAAACCTGGTCATTATCTGTAAGAAGTGGTTTGGAGGATGTTTGCAAGTAATGTGTGATACAGCATACAGTGATACCTGTGAAAGAACCTGTCTACATGGTACAAGTTGAATGACTATTTGCCTTTCCTGATTGATATTTTCTTAATATTGCCTGTTTCTCTCCAAGTGGTAATTTAGTTTATTGTTTCAGGTCCATCATGAGTGGAAGTGACTTAAATTAGCAATGCTCTGTGTTTTGACCTACAGCAAATTATATTTCATGGGGGGCATTGAAGATACATCTATTGATAATGTTCAGTTAAATCTGGTCTTCTGTTGGGTATAAGCTTGTTTCCCTTTCTCCGCTTGTGTTTTTCTTAGACACTATGTGCAAAGGCCACAATGCAGACCATCCGGGCAGCTGACACAAATGAAGTAGTCAAGCTAATATTTCGGGAATCTGATAATGACCGAAAGGTAAACAACTTAATGCTTTTGGCACCCCTATGTAAATAGAAACAGTGTTGAATGTTCACTTTCTTTTCTACGAAGCATGGATATAGTTGTTCCAAACTGATAATGTAAAGGGAGGGGAGGATCTAGATTGTCACACCTAATGCTCAGTTAATTGGATCTGTTTAAGTGATTGCCAGCCAAGCAAATGGGCAAGCTGACAAGGGGCTTTGGACATGTGGAAGTGTGTGGTTTTAAAGGGCTGGGTGTCTCTGAAAGGGTCACTGCCAGCAGCTGGGTGTTGAGTCGCCGAGTCTAAGAGCTTTGCTGACCTTTCTCCCTGTTTTTATATTTAGGTTATGCTGCAATTAGAAAAGAAGCTCTTCGACTATTTCAATCAAGACGTATTTAGAGACAACAATGGCACTGCGGTAAGTTCATTGCTAAACCCTTTCAAAGGAGTAAGTTGGGAACTCACACACAAATTGCGTTCCTCTAACCAGCCCTTTATCCTTATCAGCCCTCCTGTCTGCAGAATGAGAAGAGATAATTCAGCCAACACAATAACTGCTCCAGATTTCCTCATCAGTTAGCCAGTTATTTTGTGTACAAGTTCTTAGCTTTGGCATGTTTACCTTCTTTTTTAAAGAAAAATAATGTAAATTAAATGTACACGACAATTCACTTTTCTTGTCTGTCCCTCGGTCTGCATTTCTTCAAGCATCCTGTTTTTCTTCCTAGCTCCTCTTTGTGCATCACACAGTAACTTAGGACAAGCCCTTAAATGCAAAGCCCTTCTGAAAATACCTGGTCTTCTAAGTGTACAAAAAAATGCTAGAAACACAAGAATAAGTAGAATAGCGATCTCAAACTCTGCAGCAGACTGTCACTGTTTGGACAAGCATACAGGGCTTCCCAAGAGGATTAAGCAGACAGTGGACACTAACACTCTGATTTGTAATAAGGACTATGATTTTTCTGGGGAGAGGGATCGTATTTTCTTTACTGTGATTGTGTTTGAAATGGTAGCCACTTCATTTTGGAAAAGCTGTGTATCACTGCCTGCAGCTTTCTGCATTTCATCTAGGGTTCCTAGGAGTTATGTATCTAAGGGAATGCATGGAGGGCCCTCGTCCCCACCTCCCAGTTTGGCTGCACTCTGTACCAGTCACGCAGTGTGCTCGCTCAGAGGGGGCATTGTTGGTATGGGTTGTACACAGGATCCATGGCTCTCCACCTCTCCCCTCTGCTCTCCTGCCTCCAGCTCATTCTCTCACTGCTCACAGAGAGCCAGGCTGCTGGAGGGCTCTCTGCAAGGCTCTAGGACATGGAGGGCAGCTGAAGCCCTTGTACCCTCTCTGATTTTAAGTTGGCTTCAGCTGGGGGATTACTTCCATGTGAGAATCTGAGAATTCACTCATTTGTTGAGGTCAGAAGAGTTTGATGAGTGAGACCCACGAGGGATGAGGATCTGATTCCCCTTTTAGTCCTTCCTGCTGTCCCGCAGCGTGGATCGGGTGGCCTCTGTGCTCACTACGAGAGGTACCTCTGTGGGCAACAGCCCTTCAAATGCAGTTACTGGCGGATCAGTTTGGGGTTGTGTGGCTTAAATTTACAAGGTGAATGCATCCTCGGGAAATACTTAATGTTTCTTTCACTGATGCTTTGAAGTTTTGGGGACATTTAATTCAAAGCAATAAGTCTCCTGCCAATTCCTGTTTCCATATTAATCCCATTCCTGTCCCAGATTTTCCTCTATGTGTAATTATTAGAATAACTTTTTTAGCTTTTTTTAAAACAACTGAAGTATTTGTCATTTGTGTTTTCCCCCAGTTCATTCCTGAAGCTGTGTAAAGCTGTTCTTGGTGCTTGTTTGCCATGTCCTAGTGGTATTTTGGGTGGCTGCTGCTTGATTTGCATACAGGGCTGTGGGGTGTGAAGGTACAGGCAGAATCCCACTTAAACACATTCCATTTCAAAATCAGTAGTCATTTCTTTCATGCATCAAGAAGCGGGAAATCTTCCAGATCAAACATGGAAGAAAGAGATAAACGATATAATGAGCCATTGGAGATAATCTAATCTTCATGGTCTAGTTAAACACGCAGCACCATGATCACTAAAAACAAACTACCTATCTAAAACGATAAATGTCTCTGTGCCGAATTCAACCCAAAAAATCCATCGCATCCTTCATCAACTGCCGGTCTTGTACCAGCCTGACAGAAATTTAATTCAAGCTGGCTCCTGAAAATAATTATTGTATTTTAAGAGTAGTAATCATTGGTCGGGACATGATTGAATGTGTCCATGCCTATTGACTTTTTCTATGATTTATAGCTTTGTGTAGTCGATATTCCCATCGAAATTGTATAATTAATTATAAGTGGGGCTGTCAGGTCTGCAGGATGGAGTGCCCTGATGAGTATTTGGGAAGATTAAATTTTCCTTAGCTGTACCAATGCAAGGCTTGGGAATTTTCACAGCACTGTGGCTGTTGGATAAAGATGTTTTCTGTGTGTTTAGCAACTGCTTTAGCTCAAAATCCATTGATTTTTCAGGGGGTATTTTTTTATCAGTGCCGTGTCTCTTCAGTAACATTGGAATGTGTACAGATGTGACAAGATCTGACAAATATTTATTATCAACAGGCTACTTTATCATTGTCCATACACAGTTATTCCTTCCTTTTTACGTTGTAATCAACAAAAAGAATCTTAATATATACTTACAAAAATGATTATTTTTTATGAAAAATCTGATATAGATACAAATCACCTGTTTAACAGAAATTCAGTCTGAAATGCATACAGTAATCTGTTGGGTCTAATTTTTCCAACTAATCTGTAGCTTATTCCAAAGCTCTCTTAGCAATTACCTGTATTGATTACCTCAGAGTGCAATGACCGTTCCGTATCATTGTATTTCAGAAAGGAACACCCAGATTTACCCAGTTCTGTGGTGACAGGAAAAAAGATAAAGCCTATTTGAAAACAGCTGTTGCAATAAAGCAAAACTGTTTTATTATTTAATTCCTGTGTTCTGAATTGTATATCAGAGTTTTGGTCCGTCAGACAGAGCAGGGTGTGAGTCCATACCCACTCAGAGCTGTCCTGTGTGGGAATGTGGCTAGGTGTCACAGGGGAGCACTGGGAGAGGTGGACAGGAGGAGGTGCAGCACGTAGAGTTCCACCTTGGCCTCAGACAGATCCCCGGGTAAGTTGTTTCTTTTCAGTTAGCAGAAGCTCAGCGTTTCTGACCTGGGGGGTTGGACACAGCCAGGCTGTGCTGATCGGCCCCACGGTGTCATCCTGCTCCGGGGACTTGCCCATGAGTGGTGGAAAAACACAAATGATGCTTCTCACACCTTCCCAGAGGCAGCAGCCCCTGGCTGGGAGCCAGCACCGTGCCCCCATCGCCCCTCTGTGCCCAGAGTGCAGGAGGGGTCCCTGCAGGTGCAGAGACCACCCTGGACCCCTGCATGGGTTTCCTGGCGGGGTCTGCAGTGCTGCCCACGCTCCTGAGCTCACACTGGCTCACCAGTACGTCACTCACACAAATCACAGTTGTAGCTTTGGATTTCCAGCTCTTAAAGTGATAAAAATCAGCACGCCAGTGCTTGCAGGAGAGGGGCAGGGGTTTCTTAAATAAACCTACACTTTTACCAGGTTTTTTCAGATTCTTTAATTGTTTATGATAGATCAGGCTACAAGTGGGGTTTTTTTTCGAAAGGAGTTCCCTGTTGATTTCAAAACAATCAAAAGAAAAGCAAGCCAAGGGTAATTATGTAATGAAAAAAATATAATAATGTTATTGACTTGTACCAAAGAACCACAAGCTAAATTGTATTTCTTCAGTGGTCAATTAAATATATATATAGTAAGAATGTAAAAACCTGTAATGACTACAGAGGAGTGATTTAATCATCAGGAATCATTTTATAATCTTTAACCACAATTAGAAATGAGGAATGGTACCTACATTCCTGTCTTTCCTATGACCTGTATTAAAGAATCAATCCAGGTAGAAGCTAATGCACTCTCCTTAGGATTTTGACCACAACCATGTAGTAAAAGTGAGCAGCGAATTAATTGTCTTAAGAGTGGAACCTGATGATATTCCTGCTAAAACCATGATCTCTTTTCCTATTGATCTTTGCTAATAGTAAAGCTGTGCTTGCCCTGCTGCTCCTGGGTCCTGCTGCCCCAGCCCCACAGGCCCATCTCCCACAGGAGCACAGAGCCCTTGTCCATCCGTGGGCTCGGCTGCTCAGGGGCAGAAGGATTAGCCAAGGGTGTGCTGCACACAGCTCCAGGATCACCAGAGGGTTCAGAGGGCACTGGTGGTGTACCAGCACTCATTCCAAACCAGATCCAAGAATGTTATGCTGAAAAGCCCACTGATTCCCAGCCTGGATTTTTATTAAATGGAAGTGATCCTATTTCTTACTTTAATTGTGCAGCAGCTCTCTTGGTGCGGAGGACAAACGGTGAACTCTTATGGAAAGTATGTTCTGACTCAGTTCCCCTTCACAGAATAAATTCCCTTTATTCTGTGTGTCTGTTCAGCTTCAACTGATATGGTATGAGAAGAAAATTATAATGTGCTGTAAGAATGGATTGAGTTAAAGGTCTTGTTCTCTCTCTGAGAAGTAGTGATTTAAAGTGATCCGTTATCATGCTGGCTAACTTAGAGGTGTTATTGCAAACAGTTCAGGCAAGCATACTTTTAAATTGTAAGCAATTTATTGGGGGGAGGGGGGGTGTATTTCCAGCAACTCCTGAAATGATACGCAAATTGAGCAGAAAGGTTTAGTCCGCAAGGGACCCTTATTAAGATTTTTGTGAGAATATGTATGCTTATGAAGATTAAGGATCTGGCGTCACTGAAAATGTATTAATCAACAGACAAGATATAGCACAATGCACTCTTCCCAATGGCCTTGGCTCTGACCCTTTTAAAGATAATGGGAATACTGTCCACTAGGAACTAGATTAGGACGATCAAGTGCATTTCATCAGGGTATGACTTGAACCATGATCCCAGAGGTGAAAAGGCAGAGGTTTATCCACTGAGCCAACCAGCCCCTGTCCAGATAAAATCTTGAATATGATGTATAAGGGCAAATTAGGATAGAGAAAGGAAATTGATTGCTTAGGATCATTGCTACCTCAGACTGGTCATAAGGAGCTCCTGCCTATACTGAAACTGCTTCTTTATTTAAGGTGGTCTTCTGACATGCCTGATTTTCATGAAGTATTAGTAGGAAAATGGCTTCATGCTCTGTGTCTTTATTCAGAAGCAGCATTCCTGTGTTTAGAATTGCATTTGCTTAAATTAGTGGTTAGTTTCTATGTCACTGGAAAAACTGCAAAATGAGAAATGACAGAGATAAGAAATACTACCAATAAATTGTTCTCACTAGCAAAACATAAACGTAAAGCCAGATTGCACAAACAAGTCAATCCAGATGTACTGGCTTAGCTGTCTACTGCAAGCTTCAAATAGATGAATTATTCTGGTGTAGAATTTGTCCATAGCACAAAGTTACAACTATTATTTCATGACCTTTTCCCCCCTGTCCTGTTCTATACAGCTGCTGTAAGGCCTAAGGATGATTCAGGTGTACTATGATATATTTATTTTTCTAGGCACTGGTTCTTGTTTAAGTCTAGCCCAAAGAGTAGGTTCAGCATCTGTATTTGCACTCTGTAATCCAACCTGAAGTACGGTCTGCTAACATGCTTTGGCCCTTTTTAACCTGTGTGACATGGAAAAGAATATCCAGGCAGACAATGTTTGCACCTGCATTCCAGTCCCCAAGTTTATGGATCTCACCATCGTACCTTGTAGTTAATATTTGTGCACACAAGCAACATACCAAGGCTTCCACATCTTGCCCAAAGTCTATGGCAAGCCAAATAAAGATAGAAAGGTGCTTAATTGTTTTTTGCCATCTCTCTGCAGTAGCTCAATCCTCTTGCACTCTCCAGGTACCCCTCATAATCTCCCAGATGAATGCCTGCATGCACAAAGGATTGCACATACACGTGGAGAAAAGCAAATAGTAAGTTTAACTTGAAAAGTTATACTTAAGGACACTTTCATACAAAAGGCACAGCTAGAGGTGAGAGTGGGGTACCCAGTTGCAAGGATGGAGAGATGGGTTCTGGTCCCTGGTCTGAGGCCTGTCTGTGTATTTTTGTTACACAGGTGTTGAAAGAAAAACGGTGTGAGAAGCACAGGCTGCAGTCCTTCTCTCTGCTGCTCCCAGGAGCAGCGTCCAGCAGCCCTCACAGCCAGCAGGTGCCCACCTGCAGAGCCGGGCTGGACAGGAGCTGTACCCCACCTGCCCCAACACCCACCTGCAGAGCCGGGCTGGATGGGAGCTGTGCCCTGCCCCAACACCCACCTGCAGAGCCGGGCTGGATGGGAGCTGTGCCCTGCCCCAACACCCTCCTGCAGAGCCGGGCTGGACAGGAGCTGTGCCCTGCCCCACCTGCCCCAACACCCACGTGCTGGCACCCAGCAGCCCCACACAGGGAGGGTACAAGTTTGAATCCTTGCTGGAAGAGGATCATCTCAAATGTTAGGTGTCTGGAAGTCCCCAGTGACCTTGCGAGACGCCTGACTCTCTGTGAGGGAGGCACAGTGAATGATTGGAGCTCCCCACACCCCCAGGGGCACACCCAGCCTTCAGATGCCTCCGTGTTCCTGCCTGTTCCCCAAAACACTCATGTCAGCCAAGCCTGCCTCATAGGCCTTGCCTGGGGGAGTCTTCAACCCACAGTGGTAGTTTTGCCCAAACAAGAAACATTTAATAGTCATTCCTCAGGAAAATTCCATTTTTAACCACTCTACAAGTAATACTAAAACTGTATTCTCCATATGTCATGCTTTTGCCAACTTGCAGCTCACAAGTAACTGCGTAACAGGACAGTGCAGGCTGGTTTGGACTCCCAGGTGGGACAAACTAATGTTTCACAGTAACAGACATACAAAGTTCAGTGAAATAATCCATTGAGTGTGTCATTTTCGCAAGCAGGATATTCCTTATTAAAGTCTTTTGGTTTTAAAGACTGCATCCGCTCTGTCATTCCTGACATTTTGAAGGAGCTTTGTCACAAGCTGTTGTGCACAGTGTATGAATTATTACAATAATATTTAGTGTCTGAGCAAAGTTGTGAAAATGGGAATTTGCATGAATGCATTTTTCCAGAGTCAGTTATTTTTTAAATCAAGGTAAGCACTGGAATCCCAGGAGAATGAGTGAGAGAATCCATTTTTCCCCATCAGAAAACGGGCAGCGTGTGTTCAGCTGTGACCAGCTGTTTGTCACAGGGCACGGCCACGGTCCTGCGGGCCACGCTGCCCTCACCACGCTGGTGTAGTAGAGAGCAGCTCCCATCTGTTGGAGGAGTTGGCTCAGCACAGGGCCGTGGGAGCTGCAGTCTCTGTGGTACCTGTCAGGTGCTCCAGGCTCTGCTGGGCACAGGGCAGCTGAGGGGTGGGATGCAATTCACTGCGTTTGGGCAACGAGCCCTTGGGGTGTGGAAGGAGCTTCTGTGGTCAGCAGAAAGTTCACTGCTGCTGCACGAGTGGGAGCCTGGGCTTAATCTGTGTCAGTGCTTTTGGCTCCTTAACTAGTTTATCCTTTACATATACTTCAGTCTCCTCACTGAGAACCAATTTCCTGAGTAGTACAATAGGTTCTGATTTCTGATGTTGTTTTTTCAAGTAGCAGAAGTCTCACAGGATAAGGTCTGGATTCTGTGCTGCGTGTTGCAGAACAGAGGGGTGGCTGAGCCCTTGGAACTGTTAGCAGGGTGTGTGACTGACAGCTTATCCTTACCAGTAGTGTCAGCCCTCAGTGCTGCCAGCCAGGCATCGCTGTGCCTCACCTCCCTAATGCTGAGAGCAATCTCTTTGGTGCCATTTCTCTGTGTGCCACAGATCCATTTATGTGGGCGCTTGTGATTTGACAACACTGCCATTCAGGATATATAGATACGTGCAGAAATATAGTATTATACAAAAACAGCATAAGTGGTACATTTATATTCAATGGTTCGGGCTTCTTTCTGTGAAACATGATTTTAAAGACTGACAACGAGAGAAAGAAGATTAAGATTCAAAATATATAGTAATAGATCATTTTACATAGTCTTTGTTAGAGAAAGAAGTAGCTTTAAAATCAGGCAGAGTTTTGTACAGCATTTTCATGGGTAAGTGGGAAGGATCAGCATTTCCACAGACCTTTATCTGAAGTCAGTAGACTGCTGAATCAGTTTCTAAATAATTTGTGTTGACTGGAAAGATTAATAAAATTACTGTCTTTCCAAAGTCTCTTGGAAAAAACCGAGTGCTCCACAAGACTGGCAAAGGAGGTTACAGTGACCAGGGCCCACATGTTTTAATTCTCTGAGGTCACTTCTGTATGCTCATCTCCTCTTTTTGGTCTGAAACTTCATTTCCCTTTCACAGCTGTGAATTCTCTTGTGGGCTCTGCAGATGGATTTGATAAATGCTGCTAATATCACCTCCTGATCTACCAGTGCTCTGACTTTGGTCTGTAGGTCTTGATGAGTAATTGCCATTGTTCTACTCCAATGACTGAATTAAGTTGCCCTGTTTAAAGGGGTTCATACGCATGTGATTTTAGCCAAGGTGGCCCATTGCAGTGTACCAGTAGATGCTGACCTTTTGCCAGTGCCTCATTGCTTTAAATTGAAGCAAGCAGAACCTCGATTTCTGCAACTGCCTAAACTCTCTTATAACCCTTTGATTAAGCTGCATAATGTAGAAATTTAGGATTTTGTGCGTTGCTTTCTCCTCCACCCTGGCAAATAAATGCATGTTACAGCACTGCCAAGAGAAAGGGAGCAAAAAGTGAGACTCCCTTCAGCAGGGTTTACAGAATACACAGCACCCTAGAAAACCAGCAGTTCTGGTAATTCCCTTAGGAGGTGATGGGCACTGCAGCTGACACAGGCATCAGTCCTAAATGCTTTTAATTCTCCTCGAATTAAATAGGAACCATCCTTTACTGCAAATGCAGTAAAGGATACACACTGCCTGGCTGCATTCCATGCAGTATGGAGTCAGAGTGGCTCGCAGGTAGTAGCTAATTATTGATACACTACCCGTATGGATGGATGGTATTGTCATTCAGGTGCTCATCAAACATTCCTGTTGGGCTGGTCACTGGACACTGTAGAGCAAACATCTTGACATAATATCAACTCAGTGTTGGAACAGGTAAAACACAGACCCTGCATCATCTTCACTCTTATTTAGGTATAAATACGTTGGTGAAACTGAGTTTGGGAAAAAAAACAGTCTTCTGAAAACTGTCTATGACATATAATTCTGGAATGAACTGCCAGTCACAGCATTTTAAAATCTCTGTGTAATTGCTCAAATTACCACAGTGTGTCATGTAACACCTTAAAGATTTGGTTCTTAAGGATGATCTTATTATGAGTAAATTAAATAGAACAATATATTGATTTTTAGCGTTTGAACTTAATTTCTTTATCATTTTTAAGGCATTTAGAGTGACGGACAGACTCATGTTTCCTGTTCCAGCAATGACATTATTCACAGTGCTGACTGGTGTACAGTGTGGAAATGAGTGAGCAGTTTGTGCTGAAATTGCCATGAAAGGAGTATGCTCCGGGTGGCGTTTTTTAAAGACAATGTTAGATGCTTTAAAAGTAAAGACATTACCCTGTGAAATTCTGACTGCTCCTCAGTATCATCTTGCCCATGTTAATTTTCATTCATTTTCTGTCATGCCAGGTTGCTCCAGGCACCCAAGTACCTGTCCTAAAGCAGATAGAATTGACTGCACCTTGCGTTTGCATCAAAAATCTTGCATTTTGAGATTATAGGCTTAAATGAGAATGCAAGTGCTTTTCACACCAAAAAATAATAGTTAAAACATGCTTTTCTACTGAAAAGAATAACTGCAGTTTTCTCAAAATACGCAGTTCAGGTTTTCATCCTCTCTTTCCTTCCTCTCCTCACTGCCTGCAGTGCTGCCGGGTAAACACAGAGAGGTTGTAGGGGGTTCCCACTGCTCAGCCCTGAGCACACCGATAACCTGTCCTTGCCCTCACAAGAGCGAGCAGGTGTCTGTCTGCACACTTGGTGGATGTGTTTGGACAGAAGGTTACAGGTACTGTAACACAGCCACTTAATAACTAGGAAAAAATAATTTATAAAAGTGCATAATTATTTAATGTATAGCGGGAAATAAAAACTTCTGCAAATTATCCAGTAAAAATATTTGGCTGTTTTACATGGCAGGATGAATTCTTTACCACGAGCATTCCCTAAATCCTTCTAGGCACCTAGTTGGGCTATGGCTTCAAGTTGAAGCTGTCTCTTTACCTGGAGAAACTTGGGAAACTGGCAGCACAGTACACAATGCTGTCTTGTTTCTGTTATCTGTCACCAGTGTCAGCAGCTCATCTGCATAGCACAGACACTACGTACACAACTGCTGCAAACAAACACAGCAGAAACTTCTGTGGATAATAATGCACATCCAAATGCTTAGTCCTCTAAACCCCAGGCCTCACTGAGTTTGCAAATATCATCATAGCAAGAACAACCTGAATGCATAAAATTTTGAAAATGTGAATTGGTATGAGAAGACAATGCATCTATTGAACTTTGCCAGCCGCTGGGATGCCCATGAGTAATTTATACCATTGTGTTCTGTGGAGCATTGTTCTTTCATTCAGTCCTTGCAGTTTAACACTTCAGAAACAGCCTTTTCTCCTGACGCCTCCCCTTCCCTACTCGGAGCTGTTTACTTGGAACAGTAGGAAGCATGTATCCGCACCATATTAATAGACATAAATTTCAATTAATAGTTTTAACTGGGGATGGCAGCTTGTTTTCCTACCCCAGACTCCCACTGGGCAGTTGATACCTTTTAATGTGGAGACACACGGAGCAGGAAAGGGATGGTAAACATTTGTTTTCATAGCCAGTGTGTACGTATTGTGGCTACCAATCTGTTCTGCTTGCTGAAATACAGAATCACAGTCTGGAAACATTCATGGTGATGGAAACATCCATTTTTTCTTCAAGTACGTTGAGGCTGCTTCAGTTAGACTAGTGAGTGCTGGACAGCCCAACACTTTCAGGATTGAGTATATTATTGGATACATGCTGTAAGTTTCCACACAGATATTCTAAACATTTCTCCAAACATACTGAATTCTCAGGCTTTCAATCAGATGTTAAAACATGCACAAATCGTCGCAGTTATTGGTATTGCAGAATCTTTTGCAGTGTACTGCCGCAGAGTCTGGTGTCGGATGAACTAAAGTAGGGAAAGCTGCCCATCACCTGGCATCTTCATGTAAAGGTACCTACATATGGCAGGAGAGGCTGGAGAGAGCTGGGTGAGCCGTGGAGAGGGAGCTAATCAGCAGTGCAGGTGGTTCAGGTAGCTGCTTTTCACACAGATAATTAATGTGTACAAGTAGCTGCTAATTGCACGTTTCAGGAATGATTTATGAGGTGACAGAGGGGAAAGGGGGACATGATCTAATTTCTTTGGGAACCTCTGCCATTCATACAATGGTATCAGCACAGCTGTGAGATGGGACATGATTAATGAACAGTGGGCAAACAGCGCCGTGGCACGGGACAGTGCCGGGACGCTTGTCAGAGCAGCAAGTAGCCCTCAGAGCCAGGGCCAGCTCCGTGCAGATGATGAGCTTTTGTCTTTAGCTTGCAGTTCCCTGGGACACCAGGCTGCACCCCAGCCAGGGTCTGCAGTAAGGCCGTTGGTGTCCATCAGAACAGTTACAGGTTTAATGGGGACAATTATCATTGAGTTGTTGTGAGTGGGTTTGTGTTTATGAACAAAAACTGTGGATATTTATTCTCTCTGTAGAGGTCCAGGGTAAAACAAATGTGGCTAGGACTAATATTTATACAGGCATTAAATCTAGACTTATGAACATCCCTGTTAAACAGCTGCTTCTGGTGCTCTGTCTTGGCTGCTGCCTGGGAATGCCCTTTACCTGCTGTCTCATATCCCTCTGTCTGCTGTCTGCCATGCACCACCCAGAGCAGGTGTGCAGGAGCAGCGCTCGGCTGTGCTTGGGAAGAGTGATGTGCACATCCTTGTGATTGTTGTACCTGCCTATCTGCACTGAAGAGAACAGTCAGTAGTATAATGCATTTCACTGACATTCTCATGGGCTGGTTAGCATATCCGTTTGCTGTGCTTTTTTAATGCTAGTCTGGTTTATCTCTGGAAGGATTGCTAATGAAACTTCAAGAAATGTAGCCATCTTGCAGTATAAGTGCACTTACAGGTCAGTGCTGTGAAGAGCCAGTGTTACAACTTTCACTGAGGAAGATGAATGTTTTGAACACTTTTCTCAAGGCACTGTTTATGTATCAAAATAGTCCAGACTGTTTTGCACTGTGTTATAAAAACTGTTCTGTGGAGGCTATACCTCAAGCTGTGTGTGATCATAGTCTCTTTTTATTTCCTTTTATAAAATGTAGTACTTTTAAATTGCTGCAGTTCAACATTAAAGAGTGAATGCATTTATTTCTATCTTTTATAGCTTTTAGAATTTGACAGAGAGCTGTCAGTCTTTAAAGACAGATTGTATGAACTGGACATCTCATTTCCTCCCAGGTAAGATTCATACATAATACATTTATTTAACTACTTACTACATAATTGTTACTTGCACTGTCAGTAAAATGTGAATGTTCCCATATTTATTGGAGAAATTATAATGATCTCTGTTCCTTTCATGATTGTTTATTCTCCCCACATCCCCTCCATCACTAATAAACCATGTGCCAGAAGTGCTCCATAGCTCATCGTTCAGGTTCCGCTGATCCTGTCTTTTATAGCTGCTCTTAAAACAGACCTGGCAGGATTGTGTGCTCAGAAATGTGGGAGGACTTTTAAGCACTGGGCCCAGACCACCTGTTAAATCACATTATTGCAACCAGAAAGACAGTCTTTGCCTCAAGCTGTTTGATGACTGTGAGCAGTGGCACTCAGCTGTGGGGCTGTAGAGCCTACTGCCATCACTCAGGGAAATCCAGGAGGGGTATCAGGAAAGAGGGCAGGAGCTTAGATTCTGCTTTTTCAGTTTCAGTAAACATCATATAACTACTAAGGACTGTTAGAATAACTTGGCTGGCTTAATACATGGTTTTAGTCAGCTGTATCCCCGAGGTGTTTTAGCCATGAATGGACAAGTATTGCTATCATACAGAACCAAGCTTTTTGCAAATGGCAGTCCTGTTCAGGAGACATCTGTGGAAAATTTGGTGCCATTTTATACATGTATGGTCCCCTTCCGTGAGTGAGGAAGTCAAATCTCACAGTTGCTTTCAAGGGAAAGAAATACTGCATTCACAGAGAAAAAAGCTCAAAAAATTGTAGAAAAAAGGCAGATAAAACTATACTTTTTATATACTTTTTTGTTAATAGATATAATATTTTTAAATACTGCTATTTTATGCTTCATGTACAGATAGAAAAGTATGATGTTTCGGCATACGCTAAGAAAAAATATGGAAAGCTTGCCTTTTTGTGATCATAATCTCATTACTTCTCACCAGCCAGCTGCGATACTGATTTGTATTGATCCCCTGGGACACTGGAAGTATGCACGGAGAGGTTACCACCACTCTAAATTGTCCTTATTGATTCAGTATGATAACAGTAGACCAGCAGGGTGCGTACATCCCTGAGTGTGTCTCACTCTTCATGTGTCTGGTCAGGGTAGATGAAGGTGAGGGAAAGTGATACAATTTTTATACCATACATACTCTCCTACTTCATTTCTCCAACATTAGTGCTTTCAGCCAGGGCAAGGCTTGCCGAAAATACATTGTTCCATGAATAGTTATCAGATTCTTCAGACCACTCTGTAAGTGCAGTTCAGTGTCGTGCTCCCCTCAAGCAGAGACCAGAAATTAGGTGGGAGTAGTCTCTGTGTGTCTTAGTTCTACTCACTCGGTTTCCTTCTTAACATCTAGATAATAGTAATAACAATAAATGGTAAAAAAAATTTATATACTGAAAGATGGCGTGGAAGGGATGCTTACACTGAGTTTACTCAACACAAAATTTCTTCAAACTTATTCAGACCATACTGACAAAACATGAGAATATTGCAAAAAATACAATACGTAAAAACAACAGGCTAAACTCATGCATATACAAAGAGCAAACTGGCTTTCCATTAGGATACTTTTTCACCCATCCCTCCTTGTTTTCTGTGTCGTGAGGCAAGGACATCCTATTGCCCATCCCGTGGTCCTTGCACAGCCACAGGCTCAGGAGGTCCTGGCTGAGTGAGGTGCTGCAGAGCTGCGTTCTCAGTTGTAAGAGTTACTGCAGGTCAGCGTGCTAGTTCTGTTCATGAAACAAGCACATTGATTTCCCAGAAGAAATAATATTATTTACTTTTCTTTTTACTGAAATAATGACCACAGTGTCCTATTAACTGCAAAACCATGTATTTTAAATAGGCAAGAAGCAATTCTTTTAATGTAGGATACCTTTTAAACTTGGAATCTTTTCACTCATGCAAGGAAGAAGTTAAATATATGGCCTAAATGTCTTGCTTTTACTTCCAGTAGTTCTTCCTCCATTTTTCCTTTTTTCTTTTCTGTAGCTTATGATGATGTAGCTGCTTTTATATATTGTTTGTAAATACAAGCTTGAAACACATTTGTAATATATCCAGTCATACACTAGGTTTTGTATTTTTAAATAAAGGAGGATACAATCAGTCCTGTAGATTTAAAAATAATTTCCTTAAGGTTCTTGTTATTCTTAGCTGGAAAGTGTGCAGTGCATCCATTTGTTCTGCAAATGCATCAAACAAAGGCTTTGTCACTGAAAGAAGGGACAGAGAAAGCTCTGGTCACTTTTGTGTCAGGCTTAGGGGCTTAGCTAGCAAGCACTGGAATTTAGGAGGAAGTTGTAAGCAATTGTAATGATAGCCTTAACGTAGTATTTCAGAATTTGATTTATACATGCTGTTTTCATTATGGTCTATTTCATCTTTAGTGATTTCGTCTATGAATCACTCTGCTTCCTTGATCCTTGGTGTTCTGGACTTACATCATGGGATGCAGGCAGTGTCTTGGTTAAAACGGTACTGGACACATCTAGTATTGCCTTTCACAACTCTCAGAAAAGGAAAGGACAGTTAGGACAATTTTCTTTTTCTTCCATTTGCTTCATCATTTCTACATGCAATTAATTGATTGATTATAGAACACAGAATTCTACAAATCAATAGCGCAGTTGCATTTCTGTCCTACTTTTGACTTTTTCCCTCAAAAAGCATGCTGGAAATTCAGTATACTTTTGAGATAGATAGGAAGGGTCACAGCCCTTTGAGTCGCAGAAGGCTAAGTTACTTAAAAATTCATTTTTTGTCAGCCTAAACTGCTTATTCTCTGGACTTCATTATGAGGTCTTACTGATACACTACTGTAGCTGGCCTGAGGTTGAAAGCTCAAGATTCTTCTTACCTTTTTATTAGGGACCTTAAATTCTGAAACTGTCAGCCCTTCTCATTACCAGTTTTTCACGACACTGAGGTAGCATTTCACAATAAGTAGTGATAGAAATGTTGGCTTCTGAAGCAATTTTCTAACTATAAAATTCCATAATGAAATGATGTGCTGGAATATCTCAATGGAATTTTGTTCTTCACTGTATGTATAACTATCAGTTTCATTTTGCTCTTCAAAATCCATGTGCTGTGTGCTTTCCTGCAGTTTGTTACTTACTCTTCTCAGATGATTGTAAACTACACCAAGCAACCAGAGAGAGCACTTAACTCTTACCACCTGTCAGGGAAAACATCTCAGGAATCGTTATGCGCAGGTTTTGGCAAAAAAAAAAATAGATCTGTGCATGTTCCCAGCTACTATATTATGTTTTTAATACCAGCTTTTATAAACTGAACATTATATAAACCTTTTCTTGTTTTCTTTCTAGTCCCTGTGCTAATGGTTCCTAAAAGTAAAATGTTGATGTTGTAGGAAGTATCAAAAGTTTTAATTCTGTAGAGAGTGGACATTCTGTACTGAGTCAAGAAGACTTCCCAATATTTTTTGTAAAGTACTGAATTCTTGCTTGTCTCTTAGCAATAATATGAATAATTCTGTAGAGTAATTGACATACCAGGGGCCTCTTTCCTTGCGTTACTGTACTTTCCAAGTCCAGACAGCCACGGAGGAAGCATGAATATCTCTGAGCAGCTTTTCTCAGCACTGGGTGTTCTGAGGAGAACTGCCTCCGTAACAAGTCGCTGCAAACCTTCCATGCTGCTCTGAGTGAGGACACACGTCGGTAAAGCCTGTGCAGGAAGGTGTGTTCTGTTGACTGTCCATTGGGAAAGGCTGCACATAACTCTGTAACTGAATTAACACGGCCTTGTAGACCTGGCTTAAGTCACTAAAAGCCAGGACAGTCAATTCTATATTTAGAAAAGCTATTTTTCAAGACTTTATAAGTTTGTAATGGCCACTGCATTTATTGTGTATCGAAACTTGACATGAGAGGCTTCAAAACAAGAAGTAAAACACATGCTTCCCGTTGGTTCACAGCAGAGTCCCAGAAGAGCACCTTGCAGGGCTGTTGCAGGGGATTTTCCTGCTGCTGTAGCATGTCTGCCTTGGGTAACTCCTGAGTATGGCCAGCGTGAGGTCAGAAGGACAAGGACAGAAGTAGAGGCTGCTGTCAGCCTGTGGCCAGCCACCCACCTCTGTGAGGAGGAGGGAGCTGAGTTCTGCTCTCAGAGTTCCTTCTGCACTTCACGGGACAGAATAACAGTTCTAGGAGTGGAGGCTAGAGCCTTGGCAAGGGTGATAAAATGGCAGGTGAATGAGGATTTTCAAAATTGCCATTTTGGTTCTCAAACTACTAAACAATATGCAAATGGGCATTTGTTGGATTTAACAGAAATACATTGCTATTTTTAATAATACATAATTTTTGGTAGGTATAAATAATAATTATATAATACTTCTATGAGATTTATAGTTACAAATTGAATTTGTATCTGTAAATGGAATAGTATTAAGGCAGCACAGCAAATTAATGTTCCTGCATATGCATAGGAGTTTCCACAAGGTCTTGACAGACTCTATGTTACTACACATTAGCTTCAGGACTTTTTAGTTAACTTTCAATGTGGGAAGGATTGAGAGCCACTTCTGAGGTCTCCTACAGCCACATCTAAAAATAGCATTTCTGCAGGCATACTTAGGGAACTCTAAAATGATCTATTGTTCTTCCCCAGTGCAATACTGTCATTTAGTTTAAGACCAGATGTCTGCTTGATCTGCTGTGAATCCTTCTCCTGCCGTGGGTGGCCATTGTGCTGTGATGCAGAGGGAAGAGTGCTCAGGTAGTCACCCCTGAGAACCATCCAGAACAAAGCCCTGACTGAGCTCAAGGGTGCCTCCAACCCAAACCATTCCTTCATTCTGTGGTTTTATAGCACTGACAGCATCTGCAGGCCTGTCAGTTATCTCCTCTCTGTTCAGCAGCCTTAAAGCATTCTCTAAACTCCTCTTCCATTCTGAGTTCCTTTTAATTCCTTAATGAATGTGCCTAAGCCATATCAGCTCACCGCCCTGTATGCCTGTGCCCAGAGGAGCACGCCAGGGATGCAGTGAGTGAACTTCCAGGGAAAAGAGTCTGATCCCACCTGCTCTGGACCCAGACCTGCTGATGCTGTGTCCACAGGGGCTCCCAGCACATTCTAGCCAGAGTCCTTGGAGCCTGCAGGGCAGTGGCAGGAGGACAGCCTGGGCCAGACATTCCTCTGGCCCTGTCCAGAGCCCACCCTTCCCTCACAAAGCCTTCCTCTGTCCTGCTGAGATATGCCAACGGTGAGGGCAGCCTGGGAGGGAAGCCACAGTTTGACAAGAAACCGCGGGCTATGTGGCAGGTCTGCTGTGTTAGGCAACCTGTAAAAAATCTTTCCAACAGAGTATTTTTCAGACGTTATTCATCCACTGCTATATTCCTATATTTTGAGGCCTTTAACTTCATATAGTGAATATTCATGTTTTCATCTTGTTACCCTCTGTGATCTAGTGTAGCCCATAGCAACCCAAGCCACTGGAGACTAAACACAATTTAGAATTTGAAACTCTGTAAGGTCTGTCACTCACAGGCTGAACAGTCTGGCCATGAGCAAACAGCCCAGTGTGAGGCTGCAAAGGACTTCATGGTAGTCAACAATCACTGCAAAAGGCAGGAGGTGTGAAAAAAAGAAGTAACGACATTATGGTGTGTCAATATACAGGTGGGCAATTGTTACCTTTATCGCTGCTCTCCATTAATTATTATAATTATTCTTGTAGCTGTTGTATAGCAAAGATAGGAGCTGACTTTAGCAAGAGTTCACACCCACATACAAGGTTTGCTCTCAGATAAGGCTGCATGCACAGCAATCTCATGTATTAATCATTCTCTTAAAGTGACCTATTCTTGTTTGTTGTTGAATTAGGCTGTCATGTAATTTACTGGTTGGACATATGTTTGTGTCTTAGATACCCTCTGTGTGATATTTGTCTCAGGCAGACCCTCTGCACTGGCAGTGTCTTGGCTTTTGACGTCTCTCACAGATTCAGATGGGTTGAATCTCATTTACTCTCAGCAGTGTTCCTCCTTTGGAATTCTCTCTAGCACTGGTTAATTATTCTGCAAAAATCTTATTTAGTCTATAAAATATTTTTTCTCTGCCTTGTATTTTGTCCCATGACCCTTCCCTAGAAGGCTGCACGACAACACATATTTTTCTGGTCTGATTTGCACTGAGCCAGCCTGCTCTGCATGAAGCAAAGCCCAGAGCGCTCCCTTGTTCCTTCCCTTCCGCAGAGACCGTTCAGAGCAGAACCTCTGGGTGCCATTGCACAGAGCCCCAAGGTCACCCTTGGGTGTGAAACAGAAGGACAAGATGATGGTTTAGGTGTCAACAGGCTGCCCTTCCTTTCCAGTGTTCTCACTGCCTCTTTGCATGTCCTCAGATCATGCGGACTGCCTGCTGCCAGGACAGAGCAGCACTCCTGAAGCAAACAGGATTCTCGTTTCCTAGGACATCACCTCAGTAATGCTGCTGGGTCCTGTTGTCTCACAAAAGGGGAGTAAGGGGAGTTAGGCACTCAGATCACAAAGCCCTAGATTATTTTTATGCTTGCTTTATTGGCTACTTTTATAACATGATTTTTTTTTTTGCCTATTAAGAACTATTTTCCACTGAACAGAAATACTTCAGACTCACTCATGCACTGTAAAACACCTTCCAGGTATTAGTGAAGTATCTGAAATCACCCATGGATCTCTCAGCCCCCAAGGAACAAATTCCCACATGACATGATGCAATTGTTCTGGTGCTTCCAGCATCTAAGGCTGGAGCACAGAAATGATTTCCCAGCTGGAAGCAGAGAGACAGCTGTCATTTCTTCCAAAACAAGTAGAATTTAATCATTACAATGGTTTTTCAGACAGATCTTATCTCCATGTTTCTCCTTCCATTAAACCAGTGCCACTCTCACCAATTCTCAGTTTGCAAACTGAAGTAGGGTGTTTCTTTATTTTGTGAGGAACTGGAGAGCATTACCCAAGTAGGCAGTTCTGTTTGGTTTAAGGAATTGTGGCAAAGGGGAAAAGAAAGGAAAACCAATGAAGTAAAACAGTTTTGAAGAATTACTCTACACCATGTGTAAGGTAAGGACTGCAGACCATGCTGCAAGCAGAAAATAAAGTGTATTCTGAAGAGCTTGTGGTCTTTGCTGCCGGCCAGGCTGTCCGTTGTATTCCCTTCTGGATGTACTGCTGAAAAGCCCAGTAGTTTGGAGCCTGAACCCTGACCCACTTCTTGCCTCAGGTTCCGAGTTATTTTTTTCCAATATGGGACTTTGTAAATTTTAGCCCCAAAGTAATGTACTGTTGAGAAGTACAGGCAGGCACATTCCCAGAAAAGACATTGAGCTCAATCACAGTCATATACAGTAACATCAGCAGTGTAACAAGTCAGCACTGGGTCCTTCCCAACAAGCCAACATTATTCATAATTCCATTTATCCACCTGTAATAGTAGCAGTACTGCATACATTGAGTGGGGTACAGCATTACTGTTAGTAAAGCAATAGAGTGCATCATCAGTGTTCACTCACTGAGGCACTGGTATTGCCGAATAATCCATTTTAGTATTGCCAAATAATCCATTTTGCCAGCTGGGCCTCCCCACGGCTCTGGGATCAAAGAGCAGAGCATGGTGTGCCTGTTGCCATCGGGCACCTCAGCCCCTGGTCCTGGCAGGTCCTGGCGCAGGTCCTGAGTGCTGGCACGTGTCCTCCTTGTCTCCAGGGATGGCCGCAGGGTGGTTTTCAGCAGCGAGGGGAGATTTTTGCTGTGGAGAGCATTCTGGGTGAATGTTCTTCACAGAGGGTGAAGGGTTGCATTATGCTCTCTGGAAAAAGAAAGGGGCTCTGGGTTTACTTTTTTTTTAAACTGAAAAAGGTCCAGAGCAACACTGGTGATACAGGAATGCTTACTCTGAAGCATATTACAGACCAGTATTTTCCAAAGAAGAGTGTTAAGCCAAAAAGCAGTATGCCCAGCATAAATCTATAAAAAAGATTCTGATAAGAACACCATGTCGTTAACCCTCCTGTTTCGTGTTGTGCCCAGAGTTGGGGCTCGAGTCCTGTTTACCCATCCTGCCCTTTGCTGCTGGTTTGCCCGGGTGACCCCCCCATCCCACTGTCACCTTTGACTCCAATTGTTGGTACTATCACCATGGTGTTAGTGTAGCCTGTGGAAGTAGCAGCTGTTTAACACATTGCTCTCTAACTGCTGTGTTTGCAGGGCTCTGTTTGCCCTCCTGATTTGGCTGAAGTGAGACACATATCGTGGCCAGTTGGCTCGCAGAGCATCACCAAGGCTTATTGGTGTTTTGGTACCTGTGAAGCAGATAATCCAACTCAAACAGCAATGTGTCTTACTGCTTATCTTAGGTCTGCTGCCGAAGATGAGCATATGAAGATAAATTACATGGGGTCATTTATTAGGAAGAGATCTAGGGAATCCAACTCTTCCTTTCAGATTCAGGGAAATAAAAAATGGTAATTCAATTTTGAGGAAGAAACTAACACTCTGGTAACTGACAAAAATTAGATGTCACCCTTTGATTGGTTGAATGGCATTTTGTTGAAATCACACTCATGTACCAGCTCACACTAATGCTGACTGTAAATTTAAAACATCAAAATATTTTTATTTATACATTTGGCCTTAAAACTTTCAGAGCACCCAAAAGTTGTATTGGCAGTCCACGTTCACCATCCCTTCTTCAGGTAAAAGTATCAGACAATTGGAGAGCGTGTCAGAGTTGAAGGTAAATTGACCCAACATTTTCTCAGAAAATATGAAAATAGTAAATAATTTTCTGATGAAGAGTGGTTGGGATTCTTCCCCTTTTGAAGTTCTCTGTCGATGTTATATGTAAATAGAAAGACCTAAAAGTGATAAAAGGTTTAGTAAATATGACTACTCATACCTAAGTTAAAAAATAAAATGGACCAAATCAGAACTGTATCTCAGCTCTTCCCATAAAGAGCTCAGTTTTTGTTGATGCTTTATAGTTCTATCCCATCTCAAATACTTTGTATTAGAAAAAAATCGGTGATGTAAAATGTGGGGACATTGACAGATGAGCGAGCCCAAGGAGGTTTTGAACAGGTGGCATTTCCACTCTCTGAAACATGGTAACGTTTGCTAATGATCTGCATTTCAACCTAGATGTAGGCTGCACAGTTGTTCAGAATGGCCCTTACTGGACTAAAAAAGATCAAATCGCTGAATTTTGCCTGCTGTTGCCTGGTGAGTGCTGCCACACCTCCTGCAGCAGCCCAGGCAGGGTGGTCTGTGGAGGGCAGGTCCCCGGAGCAGCACCGAGGTGTTCCCAGCACGTCCCGTGCGCTCCGTGCGGAGCGGGCTGGAGCAAACTGCCTGTGGCAGCTGCAGGTAACAGCCCTCCAGGGGGAATCAGCTGTTTCCTGTTAGAAAGTACATCTCACCCGTATCACTAACGGATTTTATCCATTCTTACACGAGAGAAGACTTCATTAGGAGCATTTTTCCTAACTGGAAATGCCAGTTAAGGAGACATTTGTATACACGGCGTTGTTGGCTCGTGTTTTGAGTTAAGGCACTGCTGACAGGATGGTTTACGATGTCAGACGACTTTTCACCCTGCAGTAAGCATTTTTATAAAGGTGTCTAATCATCTCTGACAATACCTGTCAACAGTAGTAGTGCTCTGATATTACTGACCCTCTTAATGGTTTATTTTCCCCAAACAATTGCCAAGTAGTTCTCATCCTTATTGACTGTGACAACAGTAGTTCATTGGACAGCCTGCTCCTTATTAACAGAGTAGGTTAGCAATTCATCAAAGTGTTTGGTTAAATTTCAACAATATTGAACATTATATTAATGATGTTGCTGGAAGTTTTATTCAGAATACCCACCTGACAGTAATCCTGATTAAATAAGTGTAACTGAAACAAAAGTTTGTGAATTAGGGTGGAAACGCAGCTAGAAGCTGCATCTTGAGAAAAAGTAAATCCTAAACAACTGGAGATAAATTGTGCAAGATATTCACATGGATGCTGCAGAACTGCCTGTCTGTGCATCATCCAGGGGCATGCACAGTCAAAGTGTATTTTGTATAATTCTGCTAGCTGGCATACACAGAGAATAACAGTCTCTTTTTGCTATTAATTACCATGCTAACATGGGTGGTTAAGGTCCCAAATTCCAACTTTGCCACTGTTTTAAATAGGGCATAAAATTTGTTCCACATGGAATTCCCCATTTCCCCACTGTATTTTTAAATAGATGTACTACAATGTGTGTAAAAAAGTCTGTAACTGTACAGAATAGTAAGGAAGTGTGTATAGCCTTACCTTCTGTCTAGCACCTGTATGTGTTAGCATTTATCTATTTATCATTTATGTTTCAGTGGTACCTAGAGGCCTTTATCTGTTATGTCATCATTTTTTATATGAGCACTCCCTATTCAGTCTCAAGATCACTGTTTTCTATGCATTACACAAGGTAGATTGTGACTGAGGCAGAATGCTAATGAAAGGAAAAAATAATACATTCTTTCCTGTCTAATTATGGGACAGAGAGAGCTGGTTTTTCCTTTTTCTCTGCCACAGTCATCGTCCTGATGGTCAAGACTAATGATGGAAGCACAGAAAGATGGCACGGTACTTCCCCTCTGGGAGATTGATACTGGAATTTTTAACTTTTGATTATTTGGTATATAGTCCTTAAATTTCTTTTTATCAGACCTGCAGTTTTTATCAAATCTGTAATTATTTCTACCATTCACAAATCAGAAAATCTGTTCACTAGAATTACTAAGTAAGTTTTGAATTAAGAACTGGGAGTTCCTTACTTGCCTGGAGTGAATGTGTTAAAAGAAGCTGGAGATGTCAGCAAAACAAATCTAATTTAATGCCTTTGATCATAGACAGTTTTATTCCTAATGTCTTTTGAAAGATGGGTATTACAAGAATAGTTCTGCTTTTTGCATGCCCACAAGCTTAAATTTACAGTAATTTTTAAGAGACTATTTATGCCTGATGGCAAAGAAGCAGTCAAGAAGTGGGGTTGAAAGGGAGGAGAAGAGAAGGGAAATCATGAGGCCAGCTTAGAAAGAACAAAAAGTGAACGGTCAAGTAGAAGTGTGCATCAGCACACTCATGTCTTGGCTCCCCACTGAAGCAAGTGGAAATGTATTTTCCAGTTTCCTGAGTCCCACCATGGATCTGTGCTGTCTGGGCGGTGGCTGTGTGGAGCAGGCAGGACGAGTGTTGTGCCATTCCGTGCTGGTTCTCACAGTGCCCGCTGGGCACTCGGCAGCCCCCGACTCTGGCAGACCCGTGCTGGCCGGAGGGCAGGGCAGTGCTGGGCACTCGGCAGCCCCTGGCTGTGGCAGACCCATGCTGGCTGGAGCACAGGCCCGTGCTGGCCGGAGGGCAGGTCAGTGCTGGCCAGAGGGCAGACCCGTGCTGGCCAGAGGGCAGGTCAGTGCTGGCCGGAGGGCAGGCCCATGCTGGCCAGAGGGCAGGTCAGTGCTGGCCGGAGCACGGGCATGTGCTGGCCAGAGGGCAGGAGCACTCAGGGGCTGCCTGCTGGGGACAGGCTCAGGGGCTGAGTCTGAAACAAGCGCTGCATTGGTGGCTGGTTCTGAGGCTTTGGGCGTTTTCCCTGAGTCTTTGATTCTGCAACATCTTTCTGTTATGGCTGCATCAGAATCATCAGCCTTCCTGAAATGCCTATGCATCTTTAGCCTCCTCCTTCCATTCCTGCTCCTGACTGGCTTTAAGTCNCTGGCCGGAGGGCAGGTCAGTGCTGGCCGGAGGGCAGGTCAGTGCTGGCCAGAGCACAGGTCAGTGCTGGCCAGAGGGCAGGTCAGTGCTGGCCAGAGTGCAGGCCCGTGCTGGCCGGAGGGCAGGCCCATGCTGGCCAGAGGGCAGGTCAGTGCTGGCCGGAGCACGGGCATGTGCTGGCCAGAGGGCAGGAGCACTCAGGGGCTGCCTGCTGGGGACAGGCTCAGGGGCTGAGTCTGAAACAAGCGCTGCATTGGTGGCTGGTTCTGAGGCTTTGGGCGTTTTCCCTGAGTCTTTGATTCTGCAACATCTTTCTGTTATGGCTGCATCAGAATCATCAGCCTTCCTGAAATGCCTATGCATCTTTAGCCTCCTCCTTCCATTCCTGCTCCTGACTGGCTTTAAGTCCCATCAGCTGGCGGTTAGACACCCAAAGGAAGTAACATTATGTAAGACACCAGAGTATCCTTGGGGACAAGACCATTTAAAAACAATCTGAACAAGCAAAAGCTTCAGAGTTCACATGCAGATGATTCATTTCTGGAAGCAGTCACACTATTTTCATGCCACTGTTCACTTAGCTATGGAACAGGATGATGGAGACAACTTCTGGGGTGTATGGTATTTGGAAAGTTTTGTTCTGGAGTAGTATATATTCAGCAGCATGTTTCAGAAAAACTTCTTCAGTGACAGTTATATTCCAGAAACTTCTAATAGAGCTGTTATTTTCAAAAACCTATTTAAGATCAGTGGCATATAATAAACTAAAATATCCCTACAGCCCAGAAAGTCACAAAAAAAAAATCCCTCATGGGAATTTTGAGTCATATTTAGCTATGACCACTATTTGAGCCCATCTACAAAAGAATTTTGCTTATTCCAAAGTGTTTGTGACCTCTCTAGAACATAAAGGAGGGGAGCAAATAGTTTTCCTGATTTTGGGGCATGTATTTTGATAGGATTTTTTATTATGTCAGTGTCAGCATTTCACTGAGAGCGGGACTTCCACACGCCAAAGGGGATGGAGGGAAGGAGAAGCCTTGTTCATGGGAGTGCAGTGAGACAGAACACTCTATGTTTCTTCCTCCTTTGAAGGGTTCTGCCTTACAAAAAAAAGAGCTTGCCTCACTTTATTATATTAAATTATTACATACAGGTCATTTTGTCTGGATAATTTTGCAGCATTTATTTTCATCTCTGTCCCAGCCATTGGAAGTCTGATTTGTCAAAGATACTTGTAAACTAAAGTAACTTTTTGACTGGGTGATCAGTGCTAAGGACCTTGAAAAATTGGCAGAAGTTTTCACCCTGTGAAAACATTAAGATAAATACAGCAAACTGATAAATACCATTTCAGAGAATATAGGCTCTAGGATTAAATGCTCTAACACATAGCAGTAACAGATCATTCCAGGTACGGAATGTCATATTTCAAAAGCCATACAGTTAATGCTGTAAAAGGAAAGATTATATGAAATGTGATTGATTCTTATATCTTTATGTCATAAAAAGTAGCTTCAGTTATGTGGGGTTGTGGAGTAAGTAAAGTAAGAGGTTACGAGAAAAAGTCAACCCTTAAGTTGCAGACAAAGAGCTTCTACTACCAATGTAGTATTACATCATCAAAATATTTCACAGACACTCAGAAATAAGCTGTACTTCTGTATGTCAGTGAAGCAGCAAATTGAATTCTCATAATATGTTTTGAAAATGAGTCTTGTTAGGTTTGATGAGGTGGAAAACGTACTGAGATCACTGGTTTGTTCCAATACATTCAGTACGCTTTTCTTGGATGTTTGCCATGGCTAATCTTTTTAATGGCAGTGTAGCTTGTAGACCCATTTGGTACAGAGCTGTATGTCTCCGTTTCAGAGTATCACACCAAGCAGGATGGTAAATAAGTTTCTCTTCAAGCATGCAAACTCGTTTTTTTACAATACCAGAAATTTTATTTTAACACACATATCAGAAAAACCTCAGTATTTCCTTTATGAATTCAGTGAGGAGCTTGCAAATGTTGTTTCAAATACACTCACACATACATATGTAGATGTTTGGGGTTTTTAAGAGTTTTATCAAGGGCAGACTTAAAATAATTCAGGCACAATATTCAAGAAATTGAGCCTGTCACAAACCCTCTGGATTTCTCCAAAACCCCTTCTTAGCTACTCCCACATGCCATTTGGAAATGGTCTAAGAAAACAGTGGGGCTTACAGTGTTATGAGCCATCATCGAATGCAAAATTCCGTCTTACTAAACTGATGAGAAGATTTGGATGAGCCATGAAAAACTCTGTCCTCAGCTTGTTGAGGTTGAGCCAGAGGTTGCCTTTCAGGTGCTTCAGATGATCTCAGCCCATGGGCTCACTGAGGTGTGTTACCTCTAGTTATATTCTGTAGGTTTAAATAAACACTTTCTGTTGCCCTTTAAAGCTAAGTTAGAATGCACTGGAGATGTCATAGCATGTTTATGATGGCCCCAGAGTGTAACTATCATTTAATCTGCTTCTATTCAAGATGTCTTTACAAAATAATATACTTTTTCTTAACACAATTTCATAGGTACAGGATCTTATATAGTCAGCATCACTTTCTTTAAACCACATTCCTGATTCCTTGGTTCTGAAGAAATCCCCTGCAAAGCTTGCTGTCTTGTCCTGTCTTCCTTTCTGTCACCCTTAAAGAATCCATACAGGAGAGGTTTGAGTGCAGCTGCAGTGATCCCAGCACTCTGAACTCTGTTTTCTGCAAAATTATTCCTGGATAACTCCCCTTGAGAGAATCCTGCGAAGAAATCACTCAAGATGATTTTTTTTCCCTAGGTTTCATTTTTCAACTTCCGCATTTACATTTTCCATGTTCTCTTTTCTACTTTCAAGTTGTTGTTGAACTGATTTTCGTACTTCCACACAGATAAACAGTTTGCTGTCTTTAAACACTCTCACATGCAAAAGCACAAGGTAGGAGGTGAGAGTTTTGAAATTGTGTGTGTCTTAACTTGTTAACCCTACAGTAGAGTTGTAGATCTGAGAAGAGATGTAGAGAAAGAGCGCATGAAAAGGAAAGAGGGAGGAGAAAAGAAAGATAAACATGTGCAAGTGTCTGGAAGAGCTGCTTTTTGACAGTGAAATTTTGTAAGTAGTATGGCCCTTTGAGCCAGAGGTTTCAGGCTGCTTTGCCAAGAGTCAATGATGGTCGTGGTTGGATTTGTTTGCAGTTATCCCTACAGCGAGGACTCTAGCCAGGGAAGGCAGTACATGAACACGAGATGTCCAGCCTGGTGCGACAGAATCCTGATGTCCCACTCAGCCAAGGAGCTCATTCTGAAAGTAAGTACAGACCCCCGATGCCTCCACACTGCATTTATCCGCAGCAAAGGCAGGTAGGGCTGAAAAACTCTGTCCTTCAGTTTGCCAAGCTGGAGACAGCACACCATAGTAGTGGATGGAGGGGTGTGCCTCCAGTGCTTTGCACCCAAGAAGAGGGATTTATCCCCATAAACCCACTGGCAGTGACTAAAAGACGAGCTTCCACAAGCACTTCTTTGGGTATCTGAGCTGCCAGTGATGACTGGCTCTCTTCTGTCCTGTGCCGCTTCTGTGCAGGGATGCACAGTACTGGGAAACTGCTTGCTCTAAAGACAGTAACTGAAAATAAAAAGCCCCTATAAAAAGTCCCCAGCCCAGTCCACCCTACAGTGACATAAGCAGCAGCACTGCCCGTACCAAGGATTCAGCAGGGATGCAGACAGGAGCAGGTTCAAGTGGCTGCTGGCTGAGGAGTCATGCAATTGAGAGGAAAACTTGTACAGCCGCAGCTGGAGGCACCTGAGTTACCAGAGTGGTAGATTTCCTAGGGTACTCCCAAGAATATGTCCAGTCCTAGACAGGCCAAATCTGTTGCTGTCCCCTGAATGAGGATAGTCTCCAGCAGGTATGCTCCTAACTTTGGTACACCAATTAGGTGCCTAAATTTAGACATTCCATCAGAGCTTTGAAGATAAGCTTGTGCAACTTTTTTAGAACATACAATTCCTCTTGGGATTTTAATGTTTATAGATAGGGTTAGGGTTAGTTGGTGTGCTCTGTCCAAGGTTAAATGATCTAAATATGGTTCAGGAGCCTTCCAGGTTTCTTTTCTGTCATTTGCTCTCTCCTTCTTATTCCACCTTGCCCTCCTCCTTTTCTTGGAAGCACTGGACCAGGTCAGCTGGTTACCTGTGCCAGCTTCCACGGCCTCTGTTGCTGTGAGCGTGCTCATGGCACCGAGCCCCCCGTCCTGCTGGCGCTGGTCACCAGCTGCTCTGAAGGGCCAAGAGCAGATCAGGAAATGGGGGTGTGATACGAGATCCTCCCCACTTCCCTCTGATCTGAGCTGGCCAGGTGGTGATGGCCGTGGGCAGCTGCATAAATGGATGTGCTGCAGTGGGGTTGTCTTGCTGACCAGACTGTATGACTCTGTATAACAGAATTACTGAACCCCAAGTTGCCATGTCATGTGTGTGTCTGTGTGCTCCTGTATAATAAATGCGGTTTAGTGGGAGTGAATTACAGAAAATAATCTTGCAAGTAAATCAGTATTCTAGAGCTTCATGGCTTTTTTTTTTCCAGTTTAAATTAATTACACCCTTGAAACTTGCTCTCCTGAAGTTTATAACCTTCTTTTTCTCTCTCATCGGAGTTATTTATCTCATTATTAGACTGTTTGCTTTGCAGTATATAACTCACTGAAAGGCTGGGAACGTGTTTTCCGCAGTTACTCGAATTTCAAGTCAATGCACTTCCTCACACATTTTAATGTGTAAAAAGTGTCAGCATGACATCATAAAATTTCACCCAAAATTTTAGACAATGCATGTACTGCAGTATTCAGTAAAAAAAATGTGAAGCCTAAGGGCAATACAGGTTTTATAGTCAAATAGTAATGTCAAAATCGGTGTTGTTTGGTTTTCTTGTACAAAAATATCATGTGAAAAAGTGGGACTTTACCCAAAATGTTACCGATAGTACTTGGCGACCATGAAATTCCTAAAGAACAAAGGATTAAAACCATGAGAAGAGTGGCCAATGAGGGAAGATTTTTTTTAAAAGCTATGAATAAGGAGATAGAAGTGTACACAAAAGCTTGACGAGTGTAAACAGTACAGAGGGAAAGGAATTCTTTCTGATTATCTAGAGGGCTATAACTTGGATGTAATGGGAGAAAATTAAACAAGGGAAAACAAAGTTAGAGCCCTGAAGAAGTTGGTGGCTGTGAGGTCAGTTACAATTCCCAGTCTCCATGTAACAGAAACCCCATCAGCTGGATCATTCAAAGCTTACCTTTAAGTGCACATAACTCTGTCTCTGGAGCTTTGCATTTGCAAATTGTGGTCAGGCAGTTTGGGACATCTCCAGAAGCACGTATGCAAAGTGACAGGTGCTGCTGAGGCCAGACTGGGCTTTAACTCAGTGAGCCTGTACCAGCACAGGAGTTAGCTTATCCAGCCCAAAGCCAACCAGGATTCTGGCCCATAAAACCTAATGAAAATAGTCTTTAGAAAAGAATGCCAAACTGATAGAGGAAAGAGCAAAATGACCCTACAGGTTTCTGTGGTTCTATGCAAGAAGCAGTGCTGGCCTTGACTGAGAATTTGCTCCACTGCAGAGACCTATAATTTGAAGCTTTAAAAGGAGCTCTGAAGAAAGTAAAAGCAAATTTTAATTAACTGATTACACTGTAACAAATCCTTAAAATATAAATGTATGTGATTTTTAAAATAATTATTTCACTTGTAACTATCTATTGAATATTCTTATGCGGGTAATTATTTTGCTGTATTAATTTTTCTTATAAGCAATTAAAGTGTTTATCTTTCTGCCTAAGCAATTCTATATTTTATTTCAAACAAAAGTTGTAGTAAATCTACATTTAAATCCTAGGTAAAGAAAGGATAGGGTGCACAAATTGCCACTGTACAGTGTGTTCAGCTACACAGTAGGCATTACAGATTGTACTGACATGGGGCTGTAAACAGCTTTCATGCAACATCATCTATCATGCCATGGTCGGTTACCTCACCATCATGTTATTTTATGCTTCCTGAGCCCTAAACCACCAAAGGTTGCCCACTGCTCGGGAGCTGCGCTGATGCCTGATCGCATGAAGTAATGAATGCTCAGCCAAGTGTATATTGTTTCTGCTTGTGCACTGCTGTAATTTGTTTATCTGTCTAAAGATTATGCAGTTGAAAATCCACAATTTTATGCTGCCTTTGTAAATTATCAAGTCGCTTTTGATGAATGTATCCCCACTTCCGATGCTGGTGGCATTATGATCGTGAAATATTGGAAAGTGCTCATGCATACAATGCAGAAGGTTATGTTTTTATATTTTTGGCAGACAACCGTGCTGTAAAGTAAATCTGACCTTAAGCTTCCTTACTGCATTAAAGATAATTCAGTTTTAACTTTATAGTCCTAAATGCTACTGTTTATATAAAGTTATTGCCCAGTCAAACTTGACTGATTACAGATGAGAAAGTCTTGACTGTTCCCTACAAAATAAATTAGTATTGCCAACTAGTTTAAAGCACATCTACGATTGTATTAGAGACTGGAGAGTGTGCAGATTACAGATTTAATTAGCTTATAGAAATTTTTTAGCACAATAAGAAATTGTTTTGTATGGAAATGTATTTGTATTTATTCCTGAAGTACTGTGCTAGAGAATCAAAATAGCTCCTCCAAATCACCTTTATTGCAAACGGCAGAAAGATGAGTGCATTTTATTATTCATTAAGATAAAAATGCTAAAGAAGTCAGTGTATAAGGGTAAAGTTCAACATGGAACAAAATGAAAGCAATTCATAATGGAGACTGGAGGAATGTCATCCGTCATTTGCTGCTTTTCTTAAAATCACTGAATGCTTTTTTTCAGATGAAGAAATTTATCTCAGAGATATGGTTAAAGATTATACTCATAACCTGAAAATAATCATTCATCTCTGTGAACATTTAAAATCTCCTATATGATGAAATCAAATGCTGTTATAAGGCAACATGGATTGCATTTAATTCAAAGAACATTTGTCTCACCTAATTCAATAAAAATTGTGTTGTTCTTGAGAAAGGACTGGCCAAATGTGCTTGCTGCATTTTGCAGCAGATGCCTGGAATGCAACTACAACGAGTCACTCATTTCACTTAGTGCAGTGTTAGCCACGAAAATTTCCCAAGGTCCCATCAGCAGGGAGGGGGTGCAGAGATCTCAGGGGGTTTTTATGCAGGCAAACTGCAAAAATTACTGCAGGCAGTACTGGGCATAAAAGTTCATTTTACACAGTCTTTCCCCGGAGAAGCCAAGCAAAGATGTGTTAATATCACCTCATTCAGAAACTTGTTTCACCTATTTGCCCATTATTTCCAATGTTTCTTTCTGTGTGTGTAATCTGGAGAATTCTTGGACTGACTAGTGTTTTGTTGTGTTTTGGTTTTTTTTAAATAGTCAGAAAATGATGAGAAGATAGTAATATATGACCACATTGGGCCAAATGTCTGCATGGGGGATCACAAGGTAATTAAATTAAACATTTTAGTCTTTTATCTTCTAAGTTTTTTATTAGGAAGAAGAACATATGCACTAGGTTCTATTCGTTTTAAGTCAGCTATATCTCTGCCCTATTTTTAAGTAACACCTTGAAAATGTTTCAAAGTCGAATTCAGCTGCAGTCAGTTTATCAGAATAGCTGCTTGTATGAAATCAAAGAACAGGACAACGGGTGCTAGAATGAGAGCAGGATACGGTGCAAGTGAAGAGGAGCAGCCATCTGTACACTTAAAACTCTTCTAGCAAAACACAAGTGATTTCATTGTGTTACCAACTATGCTTTCAAAGCATAGCTTCAACTAGGTTGATGCATAGGTGCCTATTAGTAAAAGAGCATATTGGCAGTTCCGTGTTTAAACAACAAGTGATAAAAAGAATATAGAGAAGGATAAAGAATTACATAAATACCAGTTGTTGAAATTAATAAAATACCTGAATTTTAAAAACAGTCGTCTTTGCTGAAGATACCAGATGGAAACCTATGTTAGAAATACAAGAAAACAGAGTATTTGATTTTTTTGAAAAAAGCCAGTTGAGGACTAGGAGGTAGCCTCTGAAAGCCTATCTAAAAACAGTATTGAGGCTCTTGAATGATAATTCAGAGAGGAATAGCGGGCAATTGTATGTGTGGATGCATGTGTACACACAAATCTGAACTCACAAACACATACCCCTGTTTAATTCCATGGTCAGAGTTCTTGTGAGACAGAGAATTGCTTTCTTAAGGAAAAATGCACTTGAGGCATTTGGTCCAGAATTGTCCTGGGTTTTAAAATAGAGCGACTTACTAACTTATCCGGTAAACAAAAAGCTCAGGGTCAGCCAGTTCAGAAACAGCAATTTTTGTTTCCTTCATCACCAAAGTGGTGCAGCACTCTGACAAAAGGGAGTTGTGTATGGGACCTGAACCTCTTCCCACAGAAATCGGTGGAAAATTTTCCCTTAGATTTCAGTGGGAGCAAAAATCTGTGAGGAGATGATGTTGTTCCCTTGTGCATTTTGTAATTAGATTAATTAAAAAACCTGTTGCAACGTTTTGTTTCCAGTCATAGAGAAGTTTTTGTTGTATTTACTACTGACTGTAAAGAAAAAAAAAAACCAAAACGTTTATTTCAAACATGTAACTTCTATTTTTCCCTAACTTGCTGCAGCCTGTGTTCCTGTCCTTTCGAATAGCTGCTGGGGCAGGTAAACCTATTGCAAATGTGCACAAGTGTTGTGTCGTGCAGTGATGTGGTGGTAAATATCATCTTTTTTCTTTACGTTTCTACTACATTTTCTACATCATTTCCCCTGTGTTTATCTTTCTTTTTAAAAAAATGCCAATTCTGCAACAGGAAAAAGATGCCTACGAAGTGAGAAGATTTTCCGTGAAACCACACTGTAGCCAGGAGGGAAGGCAGCACACTGAAATCTGTAATGCTAACAGCTGTATTGATAAATCCAGTCCTGAGTGCCACATTTTTAGACTGCTGATCGTACACTATGCTTCAGCATCTGGACTCTGTTCGAGAGAAGCCTCACATACCTCACTGTCTTGTATGTTCATGTGACATCAAGTAGAAATGTGGAATTATTTTTTATATATATGTCACAGTTCTGTTGCCAAAACTCTAAATAGACAGCAGAGATGTTATGTATTCTAGATTTCACAACTTTCAACTTTTAATAAGTGTTTGTCAATGTGGAAAAGCTATTTCAGCATATTATAAACTTTTAAAGGTATCATACCCATTATATATCTTTACCACTTTGGGATTTTGTACATTGGATTGTATAGATAGAGATATTGATGGTTTTAAATGGTATTTTCTTTTTTGACCAAGGCTTATGGTTTGTGTTTTAGTTTTAGTATTTTGGTTTTCATTTTTTAATTTTTTTTCTCATTTTATTTACCATACTGCCATGTTACATGGTTTTTGAATCACACAGCAGCTGCTTTCTATACATACATATATATGTGTGTGTATATATATGTATGTATGTGTATATATACACAGATATATAAATAATTTATAAACCTGACCAAAACTTATGCTAAATATACTTTCCAATATGAATGCTTGAGAGTGCCATATCAGCAGTAAGTGTTGGAGTCTTAGCAGGTTTAGTTAAGTGTACATCAACAACCAACATTTATATAATAAATAATAAATAGCAGTGCCATCCTGGATACAGATATATAGCATACTATATAGCACATATATTAGCAGTTTCATTTTGTTACTCCTATAATCTCTTCTTTCTATGTAATATTAAGGATTGAATGTGAAGTTCTTAGCTAGGTTTGGGTGTAACTTTCCAGAATTTTGTAAACTGTTTTTGTCCGTCTTTTGTTACTGTTTTATGGTGCCATATTCTATATTGAAACAATAACAACACGGGAGAAGAAAATAATAGTCTGCTTCACGTAGCAACTGTATTGGACACAGACTGTATTTATACAGTGTTAAAGAAAAAAAAAACCAACCATCAACCCAACTGTAAATTTTCCTGGTTAGTAGCTCAGTGCAGCCTACAATATGTTACAGACATTTTCCTCCCACCACTAAATACAACATTAAAAGGTGATTAGGGAGTCTGTTGATGAAACACAAATGTATGTTTTATTGATTTAATTTAGAACACTACGGAGTTCATGGACTGCACGATGGCATTAGATTGATGCTTGATTTTGGTATAAATCACTACCGTTGGAAATGATTTGATGTCCGCTTGCAGAGTTTTGTCAACAGTACAACCCGGTTTATAGCAAGTATTGTTGCCCAAAGGGTGTCTGCAGCTCTGTATTGTTACTGTGCCATGTTGCATTATAACCACACAGTAATTCTATTTAAGCGAACTCAACTCATGATAACTCTGAAGGCCTTTAGAAATGAGTACTCTGGTTCTCAAGCAATAAAACTAATCATGGTGAACCTGGTTGTGTCTGCCCCTTTAATTTGGGCATTGGGGATTATAGGGAAATTGTTACATTGTCACATTTCATATTGAGACACCTTTTAATCTCCTGCTAATTAACAAGGTTATTTTTCACATGAAAACCTCTATGATAGGATGCAGTTCTGGTGTTAATCAGAACACAATACAAACCGAGGAAAAGGCACTGAGGAGCTGATATGGGAGTGCTGATGTGAGGAAGGTGATGCAGCTTTACCAGCTGTTTGCAAGATGCCAATCCTCAGCAGGTTGGTAAATGTGCCACCATAAACTCCTTCGTGATTATCTCAAGTTTCAGAAGACCTCTCTAGCCTTTTCCGGCAAGGACCGAAGCCTCGAGTACCGATGAACTCGCTGTAGCCTCCAGCCGCGGGGCCGCCTGGGGCCCGAACCTCGCCCGGAGTGCAGGGCGCACCGGTGACCTGCCGGGGTGAGCTGCTGAGAATGCCTCGAATTGAACCCTCAGAAATTCATAAAACGCAACTTTCGCATTTGAGCAGCCCCGGAGGCGAATCCGGGGGCGCGGGGTGAGCCGAGCCTGGCCGATCCCAGCGGGCACCCCGGCACAGCCGAGGAGCGACGGGCTCCGGCCCAGGATGGGGATGGGGACGGGTCCTGCCGGCTCCCCGTCTGCCCTGGGCCGTGGCTCCGGGCTGTCAGTCCTGCGGTGCCTCTGAACCCCCTTCTCCCGTAACGCCCCCTCCGAGCTCGTTTCGTTTAAGAATTGTGGGAAGGGGCAGGTGGGAATGATTAGCCTCGAGCGCAGGTGTTTTTGTCCAGCCACCTCCCCTCAGGAGCCCGAACACCGGCCCGGTCTCAGCGTGCTCACAGCCGGACGAGGACTAGACCCTAAACTCGGTTTATTCCCGGTAACCGCGGCATAACTGGGCGCGGCCGCGTTCGGTGGGTAGGGACCTGCGGGACTCCCAGCGCTCCCCTGGACGCGGAGCTGCCGCGGCAGGAGCGAAAGAGAATCAGTCACGGTGAGCGGCGGCACCGGGACCCGGAGGGGCTCCAGGGGAAGAGGTCCGGGCCCTTTCCGCCGCGGAACGGCGCCGACGCGGGCCCGTGTGGTGCCGCGACACACGCGGAATCTGCGCGGTGGGTGATGGCGCCATGCGGGCCTCGGCGCCGAGGGGGCGAACGGGGAGGCCGGGCGCGTCCCTCCGCGGTGCGGGGAGCCAGGGCGCGCCCGCTCGGCCCAGCGCTGCGGAAGGTGCATGCAGAACGGGGGGCTGCGCTGCTGGAGGCACTGGTCCCGCACCGGACGCTGGCTGCGGGGCAGGGGCAGCAGGACCGCCCGCGGTGCAGCCGCTGCCTTTGCTCGGGCCGCGAAGCCATAGCTGAGACACGGGGAAAAGAGAACCTCTCGTTCATTAAAAAAAAAAAGCAACAAACAAAACAAAAAAAGCGTCAAAAAAAGCACCTTAACCCAGGCCGCTCACGCCCACCCGGACTCGCGTGTGCCAAGGGGAGAAATGCGGCGTCTCGGTGGGCTGGGAGCGCCTCGGCAGCCGCGGAACCACGCGGAGCCCGGTTCGGGCACGGGTGCGCCCGCAGGTGCGGGGCCGAAGCACGCCCCAGAAGCCCGGCGGGAAGGCGAGGAAGGGTGGTGGAGCTCGCAGGCCGCCGCCGCGGATCTCAACAACTTCGCCCCCGGGTTTCTGCAGCGGCCGGCACTCCGGCAGCGCAATGGGATGTGTCCCGGCCCCTGCCTCCCCCTTCCGGAGCGGACCCTGTCACCCGCCCGAAGCCGATGAAACTCTGCACGGGCAATGCGGGCTGCTCGTTCAGCCCCCGGTCTCTCTCCTCTCCGGGGCTGTCGGGCAGTCAGAGCGCGGGTTCCCGTGCGGCAGTGACCGCGGCCCCGGCCGTGCCGCAGGGGCCGGGGCTCTCCCGGCTCAGCCCGCCGGCCCGCGGACGCAGCGGCTCCTTGTCCCTTGCGGAGCAGCGTCGGACACCCTGCAGGAGCGCCGGTGTCCCCGGCCCCTGGCACAGAAATGCGGGAAGAAACTCGCTAAGGGAGAAGGTTGTTAAATAATTTATTGATTTATACAAAGTCTTTCCAACACGTGTGGAGACATTCTAATGTAAAATCAAGTGTCCATTTTCCTCTCGTGCTTTTTTGGGGCGTTGGTTTGGGTTTTTTTGGTATTATTAAGCATAAAATCCAGAGGCAGGAGAAATGAAACTGCCAAAACACTGAGGGACGGAGTGAAACAAAACTGCCGTTTTTACACTAGAAATATACATCACAAAATCTGAAATTTACTATATACAAAGTGGCTGAGCTCGGACTTGGGACTCATAGAAAACGTAACAAAACCTGATTGTTAGGAGCAGGAAACTAACAGGAAGGCTAAAGGAAAGAGCAGGAAACCTTAAAGGGACACAAAACCCAAAAAAGTTGAAAAAATTTCTCTGAAATTTACATCGACGAGAAAGAAAATAATTTCATAACTTATTCTGTAAAAAATATATACATTTCACATACATCTTAAGCTGTACAGCACACCACTTCAAACACCCAGTTACACTCACCCCCGCCGCGCTGCCCGGTGCCGCCGTCGGCCCCGCGCCCTCACAACGTATCCGAACTGGTGCTGCAGGGGCTGACGAGGGACAGGTTCGTGGATTTGTGCTTTTTCAATAGCCTCGTGATTTTTTCGTCGTCTGAGTTGGGGTCCAGGGGTTTGTTGTATTCGTCATCGTCTTCATTGTCCGAGCTCTCCTTCAGCTTCTCCGTCTCCGAGTCGTGCTTCTTCTTCGCCGAGGCCATCTCTGCCGCGTGTCTCTTCCGCCACTTGGTCCGTCTGTTCTGGAACCAAACCTGGGCACCGGCACCGGGCACAGCTCAGCCACGGCCTCGGCCCCGCCGCCGCGTCCGCCCCCGCCCCTCCCGCAACGCGGGGCTGCGGGCACTCGGAGCAGAGCCTGCACCAGGCAGAGCCTCGAGCGGCTCCTGGGAAGGGGGTGCCCCGCTGGGGACACCTGCCCAGCTCTGCGGGGCTGCACGACAGTTAAAGCAGCAGCTTCCCGAAACAGTCGTTTGTTGAAAACAGAATACAAGAGCCAGAAATACATGTATTTTTGGCTTACGGTGCACCCGAACACTCAGATGCACCTGCAGGCTTTGCTAAAAAATTTGCAGGGTTACAAGAGGTGAAGTTGTGCCAGTGGACAACGATCCTCGTGGAAAAGTGACCCTTCGAAATAATTAGCTGTGGGGGGCTTTTTGTCGTTGTTATAATGGGGGTTTATATTAAATACAATATGTCTATTTATTTTAAATCGTTTGCAGCACAGAGAGCTCTAAGCACAAAATAGATAGAAATTAGCCTAAAATCTATCCAATACCGAAATGTAACTTAAATTCTAACTGACTCTAAAAAAAAATCCCTGCATAGTTGCGTAGTTCGTGGTTGCTAGTAATGACCGACACGGCAGAAAGCGGCCGCGGCAGGGAGCGGGAGAGGCGGGAGCCCGCAGGACGGACCTACCTTCACCTGGCTCTCGGTCATCCCCAGGGAGTAGGCGAGCCGGGCGCGCTCCGGTCCTGCCAAGTATTTCGTCTGTTCGAAGGTTTTCTCTAAAGCGAATATCTGCTGCCCAGAGAAAGTCGGTCGAGAGTGTTTCTTCTTGCCGTCTTTGTCCAAAACCATCCCCGTCTGAGCTGGAAGCGGAGAAAGAGCTGCGTCAGGGATGAACTCTGCACTGCTCCCGGCCCGTAGCCGGGCTCCGCCAGGCGCTGCGGAGCCGCTTCGGGTGTCCGCCGGCTCTAAAACGGGGCTCGGTCCGGGACAGACCCGGGACCGTGAGGACCGAGTGACCCGCACGGGGCCTTCCTGCCGCCCGCCCCGTCCACCGCGCTCGTCTGCCAGCGGCTTGGGGCCGCCCCGGCTCTGGACCCCAGGCCGCCTGCTCCCCGCGCCCTGCAAGAACCGGCCGCACTTACCGGGACAGGCGAGCCGGGGATCTCTCCAGGGAGAGCCTTGCACCACTCCCGGCCAGAAAATGGGCGGCCGTCCCGGCAGCTCCGCCAGAGGCTTCGGGTAACGGGAGACGGCAGCGGGGCTGAAGTACATCCCGGCCGAGGCTGCCAGCCCGTTGATGCGGGGCAGCCCGCCCAGCAGGTTGCTGGCACTGCCCACGGGCCGCCCCAGGATGTCGCTTATTCCGTGCGGTGTCCCCAAGGGGAGCTGCGTGTTTAGTCCGCCCAGGGCCGGCGCCTTGAAACCGGAGGGGTTCTGCAGGGCGTAGGGGAACAGAGAGGTCTTCATCTCGGCCATGTTGTGCAGCGCGGCTAGCGGCGCACTGCTAAGGACGAACGCGCTCTGGCGATTAGCATCCATCTGTCCCACCGCTAACATCTGCGGGCATCAGCGAGCGTTGGTCCTTCCCAACCACGCCGCGGCCGCTCCGCTGGGGACCCTCGCCGGGAGCGCGGCCGCGGGCGGGACGGGCTCCTCGCCGATCACGGGATCTCAGCGACAGCAAGTGCCGAAGTTCGCGGGGAACAGGAAAATCCCGGCGCTTGCCCGCCCGCTCCCGCCGCGCGCACCTCCCAGGTCCAGGCTGAAGAGCGGCGAAAGCGGAGCCGGGGCAGCGCGGCGAAACAACAGATCGGGAGTCCCGGGAGAAAGAGCCCCCACCGGCGGCGCGTCCCGGCGGGCTACGGGCAGTGCGCTCCACGCGCGATCCGGCGGCAGAGGGATGCGGGACCGGCAGCTCCGCGCGTCGCCCCGGGCAGCCCGCGGCTACACCGCAGCCGGCGGCGCCCTCCCATTCGCCGCGCCGGGCGGGGACCCGGCGTAGAGACCTCCGGCGCCTCATCGAGCAGCCGGGCAGTGACCGCGGGGCCCCGGCGGCTGCGCTGCCCCGGAGCACTGAGCGGTAATGCCTGCCCTGATCGCTGTTCTGTCGGGTAACCGGTTCCGTCTTCAGCTGCGCAGCGGCCGTGCCCTCGCGTTAGAGCTCAGCGCTTTTAAAGCGGCTGTAAAAAACGATCTTATTCCCTGGGAATAACTGTTTTAGCTCACCTTTGTTCTCTATTCTGAAACCCACTGGCAGAAGCCTTCCTTCCTTCCTTCCTTCCTTCCACCCGACCCGACGCGACCCGACCTAGGGGTATAGGGTATAGCCCCTGGTCTTTAAAAGGGAGAAAAACTGCTGTTGCATCACTGCGGAACCAAGCTCGTTCGCACAAATAAAATGACCAGAGATATTCCTAATCGAAAGCATAATTAATTGTCAAGAAAAGAAGAATTCGGATTTGAGGCTTGTACAGAAAATAATTCCGGAGACTGGGCTTATAGCGTGTTTTCCGCCTTGCAACTGCTTTCTCCTACGGGTTTGATACATTATTAACCAAGGAAAACATTAACCACAGCAAGCGGGTAACTAAATCTTTTCAAAGTGTTCACAAAGTAAATACAAATCGACTTGGTCATATGGGAACAATTATTAAAAGCGTTGTCCTTTGGATGTGGTCATATCTGTCGCCAGAATCGTTTGCAGGGGAACAGGGCTTCGTTTAACCTGTAACCAGACGGTAATGCCAGTGTAGGTTTGGGAAGTAATTTTTCGGGCTCGTCCATGGTCTTTGTTTTCATTTGCTGGAGTTACGGGATGTAACAGTCCGTGCGTCTTGTTCTGCGCATCTTTGTAAACAGCTTAGCGTACAAACTTGAGCTTAAAAACGACGCTGCCCTAAAGAAGGTTTAATAAACGACTTCCTTACTTTTCCCTCTGTCTATTGCAAACATCAGCAGCGAAGGGAACAGTCACGGTGTACCGGGCTTTGTGAGGAGAGCCTCATCAGCTCTGTCCAGGCTCGTTTCCGCAACGCCTGCGTGCGCTGGGAAGGGGCTGGCAATGCCACCTGCTCCCTCCGCCTCCGGCGCGGCCCCGGCTCACGGAGGCGTTGAAAGCTGCTGCAGGTGGCCGCCGGCGGGGCTGATCAGCCCTCCCGGGGAGTCGTGGCTTCAGCCGGGGATTAAGGACCGCTCGTCCCGAGCAGGCAGGTGCCGGCGCGCGGCCAGCCCGTGGCTCGGCTCGGTCTCTGCCAGCCCGTGCCTCTCGGAGGCGCAGACCGCCGTGTTTGCCCGCGTCCCGCCGGCCTGCCCGCCCCAGTGCGCTGCTGAGGGCCAGCAGCGCCTCTGCCCGCCGAGCCCGCAGGTCTTGCGACTCTAAATGCCGACCCCGCGGCACTGAGCGGCACGGCTCGGCTCGGTTCGGCTCGGCTTACGAGAGGGACGCCTCCCGCCCCGCCCGGCCGGGGGCCGGGTGCTGATCCAGACACAGGGAGCCGGCAGCCGCTCACCGAGGAGCGGCCCCGCCGGGACGCCGCTTTCTTGCGCGGGATCGATGGAACGAGGTAAGCGCGCGGCCTCCGCCATCCGCGCTGCGGCGGGGCGAGACCGACCCCCGTCCACCCTTGGCGGGTGAGCTCGCCGCTGGGCTGCCGCGCCGCAGCTAGCGGAGGCCGTGGCGGAGCTCAGAGTCCTCCCGCGCGCCTGCCGCCTGCTCCCCCGGTACAGCCGAGAGTGTCCGTGTCCGTGTCTGTGTCCGTGTCTGTGTGTGTCCCGCAGCCGCCCCGCTCCCGCCGCAGCCCGGAGCGCGCAGAACTCGACGCGTGTCGCCCCCGGCGGCCTCTGGACCGCGGCGGCCGTGGCTCTGCGGGGGGCTGCTACCTCGGGACCCTCGCCCATCGGCGTACGGATCCCGGGGGCAGAGCCAAAGCCTCCCGCTCCGTCTAAAGCCGCCCTCGGAGTCCGGTTGGCAGTTTGTATGTCATCAATGACACTTGTTGCACATCAGTGGTGCGTTTGTCCAGTTCATTGGCTTTCCTGAAACCTCATACCCTCGTTTTTCCACATGGAAATATGTGGGCTTCATCTCTGCAGACCCTGTGGCGTGATAAAACTACTTTTGCGTCTGCTCTTCCGATGAGGCGTGGCACCGAAGGAGGAGACCACGGGCAAGTATCGCCAGGTGTCTCCGGCTCCCCGCTCCTGGGCTCTTCGCGAATCCCCTTTCCGCCCCGCCGCTCCCTCTCCCAATGCTGTTGTGTCCCAGGCGCTGCCAGGCTGCTCCGGGGCCAAGGACTCCCCTAGCCCTTAAGCCAACCCCTTTCCAGGTGCAAAGCTCGTTCCCCTCGGAGACGTCGCAGTGGCCGGGCAGTCCTCGGGGCGACTGCACCGTCCACTACGCCCCGGCCCGGGCCCCGGCCGTCTGACTGCTCGCCCCCGCACCCGGCGCAGCGCCTGCAATCACGCCCGGCAGCCTCTCGCAGCTGAGAGTCGGTCTCGGTAAAGTAAGTCGGGGATTCCGTCCCGAGAAGTCAGCGGCTCAGCGGCTGCCAGACCGCTCGCTGTCTCCGGTGCTTCCTGTGGCCGAGCAGAAGTTACCGGCAGAGGAATTACCCGGGCAGACATAAACCAGCTCGAGGTGTTTGTGACGGCCGGTGCGGGCGCTTTCCCAGGTTAGTCCGGCAGCGCGGCAGCGC
>VZTG01007185.1:77852-178293 GCA_013397845.1 Melanocharis versteri | reverse complement strand
GTGAGGCAGGGCAAAGGCGCCCGGGCGGACACCGGCGCCGGGGCTCCGGGAGGCTTGCGCGGGTGCCCCGCGAGGGGCCGTGGGTGGTAAGATCCGCGGCACTGACGCACTCGCCGGGCGTAGTTACAGGCAGGGCAAAGGATGAATTCCTACCGTGTAAAGTTAACCATCGTTTGTTTTTACATCAGTAATACTTCTTACGAAGGACATAGAAACAAAACTGATATCGCTAACATCAAATTTGTCTGGGACTTAGGTATTCCAGCATACTAAAAAAGGGGTATTGCAGTACGTGGACCAGAATTAAATTCTACAGTACATATAACTTCTGACAAGTTTTGCTTAACCTGCTGATACTTTTTTGTTGTTATGCACACAGCCAAAGAACTTCTTCTTGTAGCTTCTGCGCTGCTGAAAATGTCTGAGAGGCTGTGGACTAGAAGAAAATAAGCCACGAATAAGAATACTCTTCATATTATTACACCATATTATACGTTATTCCAAAGTGTAGCTGTAAAGTCGATGTAAAAACAGAATGATTGAGGAAGTGGGAGCTCAGAGCATCTCGCCTCACAGGCGCCCTTTCCTGAGTTATTCTGTGGCTGATGGAGGTACCAGTGGAGGAGCGAGGGAAATGATGCTGTTGCACGGAGTTACGTAGAGCAATAGTGACAAGAGAGCAGGAAAATCCATGTCCTGGCCCTGTGATGATGCTATCTGACTGTGTTCCTGACAGCAGGGATGCTGCTTCTTCACAGCACACCTAAAAGAGATCCTTGTGTTTAAAAATGAGGGGCATTTTTGTCTAATAATGTAGTCACTAGAAAACAAAGTCATTTTAGACTAGATGATCTCTGTTGAAACATCTTCACAGGATGATGTATGTTCTGGGAGAGGCCGTATTTAATATTTTCTATTATGCTCCTTGGCACGAAAGGTAGGAATCTGCTAATGGTGCAGAGCTGAGAGTGTTCATAGTTTACAGCAGCAACAAGAGAAACTGGGTGACCTTGAGAGCAGTGTAACAGAAAAATGAAGAAATGTAAAAATTCTGTTTCTAACTGACGTCTTCCTGTGAAGCCAGTTAACTTCAGCTACCAAGCACATAGATGAGATTGCTTTTTAGTGCTTTCTAGAAAGAACAAAACAAAAAGGCTCAGTATGTATTGCAATCTTGTGACTCTATAAGGTTTTAATCTCATTATTGGGGGGGGGGCGGGGAGAAGGGAGAGCTATATATATAAATCCTCTCAAAATAACTTATTCCTGCTGAAGACTAGAGTAGGATTTTAGAGGTATCACAAGGAAGTTTTCAATGCCTGTGTGAATTAGTCTGCTCTGGATTCTAAGCCACAAGCTTTTGATGCTCTGGAAAACATGAATTAGGTTTAAGGAAAGCTTCTGATATTATAATCACCAATCATCACTGTAAATATTGATGGAAAATAGCATGGACATAATTTTATATATATTTTTAGGGCAAGAAATGAAACAGTATTTTTGCAGGTGAAACTTCTGAGAGATTTGAGATAAGCAGTTATCAGCATTAGTTCTGTTCTCTCTGTTGTGTATCTTGACTGGTGCTCTTAACAAGGACATGGCGGGCGGGGTGGGGGTATTTTTTTGTCTTAATGTCCTTTTCAAAATGAAGGGCTTTTCCTACCCTAGTCAATCTAGGAATCAGTTTATGGTGGACTGAATTGTTCGTGCAGCTTCCAGCAGATCACTGGTATTGCTGAGATTCCCAGCACTTTGATTTTTTTCCCTCTGTCTGGGAAAACCCTGGTTTACCTGTCCCTTTCTTCTGCCAATGGCTTAGATTGTTGTTAGTATTAAGAGCACTGAGTTTTTAGATCGTGTCAAAGTTAATGTCCACCCACCAACTCTCTCCCACTTCCCTTGTTCCTCCAATGCTATTCTTTTTCTACTTGTCTCCACTCTAATAGTTTATCCTTTTAATGAGAGAAGGCTACAAATTATTCTTGCTAAGTGAGCTAAGCCCTTGCGAGCTCTATTTTATCTAACCAAGACTGGGAAGTCATTTGCCCTTATTTGTATTAAACAGATGTATATACTTTACCGCAAGTCATTAGTGCTATAAAGAGATTGCCTTCCTATTGATAGCCTGGATGGGGGAACTCAGGAGTAAGTTGCCAATAAATAAAGAGTGTGCTTATAAGCACTATTGATTCTCTCTGAGCCACAGAGAATTGTTTTGTTAGTAAAACTCTTCCTGAATGTGCAAGTGAGGATAAGAAAAAAGATAGTCAGGGATTACTGAAAGCAGAGAGGACTGGGGTATGACTTGGGGAGAGACCCTTATGATTTTTTTCTTTGAAGTGTACAGTTTGTAAAGACAGATGACAAAAATGTGACAGCAATTCTTCTGGCCATCCTCAGAAATCCCAGAAGCAATCCTTAGAAAACTGAAGGGTTAGCACAGCATTTCATTTGATACACAACTTCAGAGTGATCGAAGAGTTCCCCAAATCATCATGAAAGAAAATGGAAGTACCATTTGCAAAGGAAATGAAAGATTGGTGAGATTCAAATTCCTTTTGTCCTGCCTGGGTTTTGCAACAGTTTGAAAACGCTTTTCTGAGCTGTTTAGGGAATGTTTTAACATATGCTGGTAGGCAGCTATTAGGAGCCAATTCAGGAGCAGGTAGGAAGAGGAGCAGTGTGGTTCTGAGCTGAAGAACAGCAGAGTCCATTCACTGGGAGATGGAAAAATAGTGGATTACTCAGGTCTATGGTGCTTGCACTGTCTTGTGTGTTTCTTCCATATTCATCCAGCTTGCTGAAAATAAGTATTACTTACAGAGCCGTTTTCCAGGAAAGACAATGGGACAGAACTGGATGGACAGCAGGACAAAGCTGCAGTGCAGTGGTGTTCTCTGTGAAACCATGTTCAGTGGTAGGATTCCCATCACTTTCAGTGCACATATTCCATGATGTAATTTATATTTGTAAACTGACAGGCTATTCCTTTAAGAGTATCTTGAAAGAATAACAGATTATAGCATTACTTCAGCTTTGACAAATCTTTTAATTGTTGTAAGTTAGAAGATTCTCCTGGTGATGTGCTGATCTTCCTCACATTTATTTGAAGAAGACATAAAACAGTGATAAATGATGGGCATACATCAACCATTTAGTTATGTGAGACACAATATTGGAATTACCCTGAATGTGGAGCAGTAGATCAGCTAAATAATATCCATTTTATATTGTTACTCTTAGTAACAAAAAAAAAAATTATTGGACTGATGCACATTAAAGATATCCTGTGTCTTCAGGAAGCTGATTTCTTTAGACTAAAATTACAGTAAGAATTCAGAAATTTTCAGGTGATATTACAAATGCATCATATACTGCTTTCTTTATGCAATTTTCCTCATCATTAAGACATACTACACGTGAATGTATCTAAGAAATTATATGATATCTGTGGGGGGTTTGCTTGGTAGGTTGGTTGTGGTTTCGACTTTGTTTTGGTTTTTTTAAACACCTCGTGTTTTACTCCAAAAAGCTCGTACGGAATTCATTACCTCTTCTGCCCTTGGGTTTTGTCTTCTTTTTTAGATGTCTTTCCTTCTATTGCTTTTTTCCCCTACGTTTAGTGATGATATTATTTAGGGTTTTTTGGGGGGAGATTGGTTATATGTATTCCACAGCATTTAAAAATTAAATAATGCTTTTTAAAAACCAGTAGTTGTCAGAATACTCAAGAAAAGAACCTTCCTTGGAAACAAACTGCTTGTGCTGTGATTTGCCTTCCATAGTCACCTTCTCTGCTGAAATTAGTATTATTTAGAGCTGTCTTTCTAGGGAAGACAATAGGACAGAATTGAATTTACACCACCTGAGGGCACTGTAATACTATTTACTTTAATTTTCAAGGCAAATACAAGAGGATAGTGTTTGAAATGGTCCCCATTTTTCTTGCTGTTACAATTACTATCAACTTCTAGAACAAGTGTCCAACTGAAATGAATCATAATCCTTAATAAAGAAAAGGTGTTGTCAAAGGCAGGTATCTTGGAAAGAAGGCTGTCCTTTTCTTCTGTCACTAACATTTTTTATTTGTGCCCACTGTAGAATGACAGTAATTTTAAATACAATGCTACTATTATTTTAAATGATGTGTTACTAGTGTGGCAGTGATTCCCGTATAAAATCATGGAATCATTTAGGTTGGAAAAGGCCTCCAAGATCAGGGAGTCCAAGTGCTAATAAGCACCACTGCATTCACCACTGAACTGTACCCCTGGGCTGCAGTCCTGGCTCTTCACATTTGCTGCCTCTTGTCTGTGTGCAGAAAAGTGCAGAGCTGATGGAAAAGCACCCAATGCTTGTGCTGTGCCCATGTACTCACACTGCTTGTACTACTTAGCGAGATTCATGGAGTCACTGACTGGTTTGTGTTGGAAAGGACCTGAAAGATCATCCAGTTCTAATGGCAGGGAGTGCCATGGGCAGGGACACCTTCCACTAGACCGGGTTGTTTGGAGAATATAAAAAAGTGAGAACCAGGAGCAGTAAAAAGCTCCCTGCACAGACACTCCTGATGTGGCTTGTTTTCTCTGTCTTGCCAGGTTTACGTTCTCTCTCAGTGCTTTCTACACTGCCATCTCTCTCTTTTCTTTCTTCTTTACTGTTTTTCTGTCTGCTCATTAGTAATTTGATTTCACCATCTTGTTATTTTCCCTGCTAGTGCAGGAAGAGGGTCTCCAAGTATAGTTCAAATAAGGTGGGCTCTGCGCAGGTCAGGAGCTCCCCTGCAGGAAGATCTGCTTCCAGAGCTCGCAGCTTTCGACACTGGTCACTCCTCCTGTCTGACAAGGAAGTGGCTGAACTCTCCCAGTGTATATTCACTTGAAATCACATTCTGGAGCCTTTTTGTTCTCTTTATACAACAAGAAACACAGTGAAACCTTCATGTCAGAAACTAGATAGTATTTATAATTTTGTTAGAATTATAACCAAGTGTGTTTCCACTAGAAAAATGCCTCAAGACTGTACTTTCTTAGTTTGGTCATTTCAGCAATCCAGGAGTACGTTCAGGAATAGTTCAATAGATAATACATTCTACAATGACCAATTCGACTGACATAAATAATACTTTTAATTTGTGTAAGGTAATTGGATTAACAGGGGAAGGATACTGTTCCTTTTGCAGTTAAGGACAGAAGTGAATGAGCTCAACTGCATTTTGCATAACAGGATTTCTTGGTACACTAATGGAAAACAGAAAGTTGTGTCCGATAAAGTAGTTTAAAAATATACTGGAATGACTAATTGAGGAATTATCCCTTATTAAAAAAATGAAATTGAAGAAAGGATTTAAAAGCTGCATTTAAAGACAACTCTACCTTTAAAAGGCATGGTATGAACCCTGTACTAGGGACAGGAATAGATATGTAGTTATTTAAGAGATCTAAGTACTTCCAATAAAGCAATTCGAATAAACCAGAAAAAGACAAGAATATCCTGTGTAACTAGTCCTGTTGGTTTGTATGTCTTAAATTGCCTTTACAGGTACTTAAGTATCTTGAAACAGTGAGATGAGATTAATCTCTTGCAGACACTTTCCTTCCTCAAAATCTGATCAGTCTAACACATTATTTTATTACATTAAGGTTATCAATATGAAGTATATGTAATTTACATTCCTGAAATCTGACTAGGAAGTTAGTTTTTGCTCTAGTGAGAGACTGAATTTCTTTGGAGAGGACCTTTGGTATGTGAAACATGAACACTGTGGGGATAAGGAAGGCTGTACCTTGGTTTGAAGTCCTATGGAAGCAGAGGTACACAACTCTCCAGTGCTTGGGGATGCCACAACTGGAATGTGATTGCCTGTCCAGACATAGTTCCTCTTCTGAAATTCTGGTCTGCAGAGAATTCTAAATGCTGAAAGGCTGAGATGATGATGAATAAGAGTGTTTTGAGGATCTCTGTGCTATCTAAAAGTTGCACATTTTATCTCAGGGACCTGAGATGGAACTGAAAGGTAAGAACTCCCTTGGCATAAGCTTTGCTAATAGATCCGTTGCTTTAGGTTTTGGCTTTAGTTTTTTAATTTTTTAGTTTGAGGTTTGGACACTTTAGTTTTTAATTTTGTCTCAGTGTGGTTGAGAATCCAATTATAGTTTAATTTATGAGATTAAATATAGAAATAAACTAAAGCTATTAACCAGTGATACACTTACTTGTAAAAATCACAGGGAAAATGTGGAGCGAATATTATCACAAAAGCATGGCAAGAACCAAATTTTAAGATCTTGTTACAGTGGAGCATTAGCCAGAGTCGTTCTTCCATGATTGCCAAGCATGAAACCTCAGCTTTCCGTGAGCAGATGCTTGTTGACGTAGTGGCAGGTGTTGATACAAATGAGAGGTCCAAAACTTTCCACAGAACTCTAGAGAATGGTAGCTGAGAAGAGGAAATATAAAGGTAAAGATGCAGAGACATAAGGGTCCTGCATCCTTTGGTCTTAATTCTCAGTTCCAAAAAAGCTTTAGGATATGTTCTGTGTTTCACAGCAAGTGTTTATTGAATGATAAACATTCCATATATATGCTTAGGTAGTTTTGTTTCTAGCATATTTTTTTATATGTGGTATTAGCAAATACTTTCCAGTGATATTGTATCAGCATGGAATGTAACTTTTTTTCCCCATATGTACACTCTGTAAAACCATGAGGCTTAACTTTACTTTCATACATCCTAATGTGCACTTTCTATCTTCTCACATGCCGAATGACCAATACCTCTTCTTTTTTTTCTTTCTGGCATTAATTTTTGCTCATTTGACATCCAATTTGCCAAATGAATTATGACAGTAATCCTTTCTTCTGTGCTGTTGCTTCACCTTATTCCACACTATGTATTCAGGTTTTCTGGGGTCGTTCTTCTTCCCCACTGCCACTTGTTTTGGTAATGAAAGATTGGATTTATTTATACTGATTAAAATCATTCCGAATGGTTTTACATTCATTTTAACCCAGATTAACTGAATTGCAAAAATTTGATGTATCTTGTAAACTCTTATGCAGAACACAAGGACTTTTTAATTGTTGATGATATAGAAAAACTCTGTATGAACTCACTTTTGGAAGGAACAAAACGACTAACAAAATCTGTCACTGGAACAGGGGTTAAAACACTAAGAAGTGGTAGTTATAAGATCTCATGGAAAGAAGGGTTCAAAAGACCCTTCTCAAAGGGAGAAAAGATTGTGGAAAGATTTTGTAGTTGTTTCTTTCCAAACACAAACATTTAGAAAATGTCTACTTCAATAGGAGAGATAATTAGAATGGCAAATTAGACATCTGTAAATGTGAAGAAGGCAAAAAACTTAATGCATTTTTAAGATGGAAACCTTTTTTTTGGTAAAGACAATATTTCTCTTGAAGTACATACATCCTAATCTATCCACAGAATAGTCAGGCAGAAGGAGATGTGCTTAGTGCAGTTAATGCAGAAGAGGGAATGTCTTACTGAGTGTATGCACACCCAGCAGAACGGAGGGCAGAAGCCTGTGCTACCAAAGGCTCCCCTTATCAAGGGTTGCAAGTCTGCCCATCCTCCCAGGCCAGTTCCCAGCCAGAGTCCCATGACCATGTTAATGCCAAATCAGGTGAGTGAGAGCTGCTTGGTACTCATTTATGAGGCCCCAAACTGCAAGATATTGTTAATGTGTCTTGAGTTTGCTAATAATTTTTTTTTCTGATGCTCATTATGTGTTTTTTTTTTCCTTTAATTTGCATTAGTTTTTTCTTCTTAGTTAATAGAACAAGTTTTGTTCAGATACCATCTTTTCTACATATTGCTGGTTACTGAAATTCCTGCAACTAGGCTGGTATTTTTCCCAGTGCAGAATACCTCTTTTTTACACAGCTTTTACCTTAGGACAAAAGGAAATCTCCACTCCCGTTATGAGCAAGAGAGCAAAATAATTCCTCCAAGTCACTTGAAAGGGCAGGACAAAATTTTTCCATTATAATCATTCAGTGTTTTCTGAGAACAGACTTCAAATGTGTAATTGCTAGTTTACAGTAACCATGAAAAAAAAAACTGATGCATAACTGCTTCTGCCAGTATCCAGAAACCCTTATGATTCCATTCCTGCATGCCAAAAGATTTTATCCTGTGTTAACAAGATATTTCATGTACAAACCAAAGCAAATCTGAAGTCAGGAGACTGTATGGACAGACAGTGTTACTCATTCTTACTCTAACTGTTCATTTGTTCATTTATTCGTGTGTTGTATATGCTGTGTGTTCAAAGTGAGAACTCTCCAAGACAAGAGCTGGATTGCTTTTGGTTTTTTTATTCTGGTTGAAACTGAGGATTTGATTAATGATTACAGTCTCAGGAATTATCTCACAAAACAGCAGAATGATTTCCATTTTTTTGAGGTATCCTTCTTAGTTTGTGGAATAATTACTGGCAGCCCTGTAAAACAGCAGTACTGCAATATCTATCACAGTGTTATGCCTCATGAGGATGCAGAGATGACTATGCTACTTGTCTTGGGAAATGGACACAGGTAGCCCTAACTACTGATGACTGTCAGAGTTCAGATATATGCAGTTCTTTTTATCAGAAGTATATGACTTAATTTTCCTGGTGTCTGTTGTCAAGTTGTATTTCTTTTATTGTATTTACAAATGCTATCTTTAAAATATTGTTTTGCTTCTTTAAGATTTTAGTACTAAGACTGCAGTTAGAATCATTACACCTTCTTCAGGAATGACATTCATGCTGTCTCGACAGAAGCTGATATTCCATGGAATAACAGAGAAAACGTACTTAATTTGGAGCCTTAAACCAGCCTGAGATGTGGGCAGAGTTTTGTAGTGTGGTCTCATCATCCATTTTCCCTCGTTAACCTCTCCAGGGCTGCTGTCTTTCAAGAAAACATCCAGCTGGGAGCCTCCCCCTTGCTGCACTCCCATCATCACCAGGTGTGGGCGAGATCACTCAGCCCTTGCACTGACAAAAAAAAAACCAACTGCATTTTTAAAGTGCTGAAAGTGTGGGAGGCTTCCAAGCAAACACTGATTTTTTCCCGACAGAGTAGGGCTGAGCTGAGGGGTATTTCAGCACTGCTGGCTGCCGCAGGAGGAGGAAACCTGCAGCTTCTACAGCTGGGTTCTACTACAGATAAAGGCACAGCTGCAGTGCGAGAGCGGCAGGAGATAATGGGCAGAGAGGGGAAGACCTCTAAGCGATATTCTTGCTAATCCCTGTTCCCACTTTCACTCGGCAGCACTAAACTTTCCTCCAACCAAAACGTTTTTTCATCGGTTATTATTGGACAGCAGAAGGAGGGGGAGTTTGTTCACGCTTTTGTTGGGGACAGCAAACATCTCCTTTTAATCCTGAATATTATTTACAGATTTGAAACTCCAATATTATATGATAGTATTTTTGCTACTGAGCAAGGTAATGGATGCATTCAGAGCATTTGAAAATGAGTCACTCTTGTCCAGTTACTCTGCTCCTGCCAGATGGGATCCCTTCCGTCGTCCTTTGGACTCCATCCAACCCTGGCAATTCAGGCTTCTGGCAGCAGTAATGTTGGTGGTGACCTCCCTGTCACTTGCTGAGAACCTGGCTGTAATCCTGGTAACTTTTAAGTTCAAGCAGTTGAGACAACCTGTCAATTATATTATAGTCAATTTGTCTGTGGCTGATTTCCTGGTCTCACTGACTGGTGGTACCATCAGCATTTTAACAAATCTAAAAGGTTATTTTTTTATGGGATACTGGGCTTGTGTACTGGAAGGATTTGCTGTCACGTTTTTTGGTAAGCTTGATTTTGTTTGTAGTTATATGTTCTTTTCCTTCTACTTCCTTCAGTATATTCTACTGCAGCTTCCTAAGTCACTGACTTTGCATGCCTTTGAATTCGCTGGTATTTTCCCCAGTTACATATATTCTGTAGTGGAGAGTGAAAAACATATCTCTCTATCCCTGTCAAATACATGGCCTGCTGCATGTGTACTGATAATTGAATATGATTCATAGAATGAGGAAAAACTTGCCAATAGAATAGCAGTGCTGCGGGGCTTATGGTAAAATAATTTCAGGAAAAAAATCCTTATGGGTAGCTATTTTCAATATTTGTATTTAGGTGTGTACATACATGGATAAATAAGAGAGAGAGAGAAAAAGAGTGAATGGCTGCCCATAAACTGTGGAAAATCTCAGGGCACGGAACATCTTACATTCTCTACCCTCGAGTGGCTCTGAGGAGCAGGGACACGCCTGTAACAGTCAGTCCACATACCTACATCTTTTTGTGATTTTTATTTTCGTGGCTTTAATTTACTACAAAAAAGTATTAGAAGTACTCTATGAGGAAAAATCCTCACCACACAGTACCCTGTGTAAATACACCTCTGCAGAATAAATGGGGTACTAGTTTAAAACGGGACTTTTTAAATCTACTCACTTCAGACAGACACTCATTCCTGCATCCTGTCCCTGTTTCTGAAGCTGCATCAAGACAGCCAGTAATATTTGTCCCTGCTCTAAATCACACGCAGTGCTGATCCTCAGCCTGTAAAGGAGTCCCACAGCTGCTCTCTGCCTATTTAAGCTAGACAGAAGGAATGTTGGTGAGGGACGATGCTTCTACATCAGTTTGTGGCACATAAGCCGTGTCCTATGGAGAAAGATCAGGCTACTTAGAGATTTTGGTGTCCCACCAGGTAATATGTGCCTAAATTGATAATTTGATGTTGTGGGCAGCTGTCTGCAGGTTTGAGTTTTATGATAGCTTGAAATAATTTTTGCAAAGGTAAGGTTTTGAAGATTTTAGTTAGTTAATTTGGATGCTACACTTAATTTGCAGCTTTTCAGAGTAGAGCTGCATGAAAAGTGTAAGTCATAATCAATTAACTGGCCTGATTAGCTGCTTGGTTTTGTAGCCCTTATACTGTAGACTGACAAACTGGACAAATGTGAAATTTCTATTCTCTTCATTATTGTTAGAATAATGCGCATAAATTGCCCATCCTTTCATAACTTGTGTTGATAGAAAGGGTGTCTGATGTTGTGGGTGGTCAAGGAGTGTAACCGGTTGCCCAGAGTGGTTGTGGAGTCTCCATCTCCAAAGATACTCAAAACCCAACTGGACTTGGTCCTGAACATCCTGCTAGACGGACAGTGCTTGAGGGGGACAATGGCCTCCAGAGATGCCTTTCAAAATAAACATTTCAGGGATTCTGTAATTCGGGATGGTGTTTGCTTTTCAGTAGTCTACCCAAGTTTGATGCTAACTGTGTTCTCGTGCTCCAGGCATTGCAGCTCTCTGGTCTCTCTCGCTGTTGGCTTTTGAGCGGTACCTTGTGATCTGCCGCCCGCTGAGAAATACACGCTTGAGGGGAAAGCATGCAGCTCTAGGTATCGTCTTCGTGTGGACTTTTTCCTTCGTTTGGACCATTCCACCAGCAGCTGGTTGGAGCAGTTACACCACCAGTAAGATTGGAACTACTTGTGAGCCTAACTGGTAAGGCTGCTCTCACAGAGTATGGTGAAAAAATGAAACTTGCAGCTCAGGATGTCTGAGGGCCAGGAATTTAAAGGAAAGGGTTAAAGATGATGTAAGTCTCTGAAAAAAACAGATGAAAGTTGTAATAAAACCGATGAAAATTTTCCATTATCAGCTTTTAAAACAAAAATTTCTAATGGGTGGAGCCTCCATCTCTAATGAAAACAATCACCCTATACCTTGAGCTTTTTGTCAGGAGTCAAAGGACAAAGAGATAGATTTTTTCAGCAGACTGGACAAAGCTTTGAGCAAGCTGGTCTGACCCAATATCTGGCTCTGCTTGGAGCAGGAGTTTGGACTACATGTCCCTTCCCACCTAATCAGCCCCACAGTTCTTTCGTACTGTACCTGTGGTCATAGGATCCTCTCCCAGCCCCTGGGCAGGGACATGGCCCAGCGCTCCAGCTGGTGATATGACTAGAGCTGCAAAGGGGCACGCTGAATAAAAACATTTGACAAAAATGCTAGTGACATCTTTGAAAAGCAAAATTAACATTTCAAGAAAATAATAACAACACATAGTAGTAATACATACCCAAGGTATTTTGTATTTTATACAGGTACTCGGGAACTTATTCTGACCGTGCGTACATTATTACATTCTTCACCACCTGTTTTATAGTACCCTTACTGGTGATTTTGGTATCCTATGGAAAATTGGTGTGGAAGTTAAAAAAGGTAAGAAGAAGCAATCATAAGTAAACTTTTAAAATGTGTATGTATGCAAAAGTTTGGAATTACTGTGTTTGATTTTCTATAAAGATCAGACAGCAGATCAGATTTGCGGGCAGCAAACACACTCAGTTATATCTCTTGTTCCATAATCAGCCTTACACACAGAAATTCATGCTATGGTTAGAAGCGATGTTTTAGAGAGTGCAGTTCACGTCACTTACCAGTACATCTCATTAGTCAAACATCATACAAATGAAAGAATGTCTACCTCATAAATAAACAGAACGATCCAGTACTGGTTTATTCACAATTGTACTTCAATTCGGTGACATTTCATAAGATTCAAACCAGGCAAATTAGAATGTAGCTTAAAATTACTGCTGGCTACTACCTTGTAACATGTTCAAAATAAAATGTAGCCTTTGTAAATCATGCAATGCTGTTTAGTAAACAAAATATTAGATTGTCCAGCAATATTTAAAAGACTTGAGAAATGCTTTCAAATTTTATTCGATGGTTGTGTTGACCTGATCCAAAGGAGAAGCTGCAAAAAGTGAAAAAGAAGACAATAGAATAGGAAAATTCCTATTTGGTACAGGATTTGGGGACAAGATTTTGTGACAATATTGATATTTCTATTTACTGCAAAGCTCTGAAAAGCCAGTACCTGTAACATATTCTGTAAATCTATAATGAATTGCCATATGGCTATATCTCACAACTAAGCTCATTTTCAAAAATCTGACTACAGTGAACAGAGAGAGACCCAAGCACCAGAACTGGTGCCTCGATGTTCCCAGCCATCCCTCTTCATGCATTTTGTCCCCCAGTTGTCACAGTGTAGGCTTGCTCCCGAGTGGAATAGTTCTGTCTTAGTAGTCTGCCAGTCCCTCCCAGTGACCCCAGCTTTACAACGCCAATTGTAGCTTTCACTGCAACATCAAAGTTGATGAAAGAAATTAATCTTTGGGAATATATCAAATTAGCAGTTTACAATAGAGGTAAATTGTTGTGGCAGTATTCCTTTGTTTGGAAGATAAAGCACCAGTATGTTTTTCTTTATCAGTATTTAGAGAGAAAGGAAAAGCTGTATCTGAAAAAAAGACCAGGCTAATATGAGACAAGGATGAAACAGTGAAAGTGCAATAAAGGAGATTGTATTCCTTTTCCAGGGGACTGCACTTCTGCTGAAAGGGAGGCTGGGCTGCTCTCTCTGTGTGGGAACAGCATACATGAAAAATGCTATAGAAATCTCTATATTGGCAGGGAATATCTTAGTACCAAACACAGCCTTTGTTAACAATTCACTATTATTATTGTTGTTGTTTTTATTGTTGCTGTTATGTTTACATTTGGTAAAAACTGACACGAATTGCAGCTTTCTACAGAGGTGAGGACATTGCCCTTCCCAGGAGGTGCTTCTATGCCTCTTTAAGTTCTAAATATGTTGAATTCTCTGAGTGCAGTTCAAAAGTTATTAGAGAAGATGTCTCCATAGAGTTCTAACATTACTGCGGGAAGTTAAATGGCCATGTTATGCAAACAAATCTTATTTTATTAGAATGTAATATTGCAAAACCTGGCATCAGGTTTTTCTGGAGCCATACAGAGTTATTAATTATTTCTCATGTAAAGTAGCATTTCATAACAGCACCTTGTTTTGCTAAGTCATCTGAAACCAAACAAGGATGTTCCCAGAAAGATGCTGTTTGACATCAACTAATCTCCGTATGAACGTCCATGCCTAAGCTTCCTGCATGATCACTGAGGAAAAGAGGGAGAGCATTCCTACTAAATGCCCCAATCCCACTTTAATTCTGGTGTCATTAGATTGTAAATGCTTTTCTGAGGAAGGCCATAAAGCACCACTGAGCCAGTCAGAGTCCCCTGGTGTGAATTTGCCCCTCGGTGAGGAGGTTGCACAGCCTCAGCAGCATGCTGTCTCTAACACCCGTATCAGACACCCAGCTGTCTGCAAAAGCTACATGGCATAGAAAGTGCTCGAATTCATCTCACTATCTGCTTATGACTCACTACGAGTCTTTTTCACTTCGACAATAAAAAATATAAAGATACTTAAGCAAAGGAAAATTTACAAATGCTGGTGTACGGTAATTCATGTCACTCAGCAGTAACTTCGGCATCCCTCCCTCTGTGCTGCCACACTTGGGAAGAGCAGGTCTTTCCTTCTAGCACGGCAACTAGACAGCTCACTAAAGTCACTGGTTGGACACCTTGTTGTTTGTTTTCTAGAATCTTTTCTCTTTTCTTAAAAGGTTTCAGATGCACAAGGCAGGCTGGGAACTACCAGGAGACCTGAAAGACAAGTGACTAGAATGGTGGTTTTTATGATCATTGCCTTTCTAATCTGCTGGATGCCATACGCTACCTTTTCTATCCTAGTCACTGCATATCCCTCCATTGAGCTGGATCCTTGTCTGGCAGCAATTCCGGCTTTCTTTTCCAAAACAGCTACTGTTTATAATCCAATTATTTATGTCTTTATGAACAAACAGGTACTGTATGCTCTCAGAGTGTCTCTAACACTCGTATTTTGCAATTTTGTCTTGCTTTATAATGAATTATTTCTACCTACCTATGTGTTAGTTAACAAGCATTACAATTGTGAGCATTTAGAACAAAAAAATAATCTGCCTGGTGGAAGGTAGCATAAGCCTCTGACCATTATTAAAATATAAATGTTAATAATTATTAGCTTTAGGTATTATAAAGGAAAATCAGGCCTTAGGGAACATGAATTAGTTTCCTGTATGAAAATTATGTTCTCAAGACTGTCCCAGTATATTTCAGTGATTCTTTAGGAATGCAACACCAGTAAGTTGATCTTGAGGTGGGGTGCACATTTTCAAAGCTTGAATTTGTCTTGGGGAAATGAGGCATTTGTGGTTTATGTGCAGGGGGGTAGAAATTTTGCACACTCCCCTTTAACAGGGAGCTTTCTTCTCTGGAATGAGGGCAAAGGATTGGATGCAGAGAAAAAGAATTGACATAGGGATGAACCAGAGTGCTCTGTGCTCACTGGTAACAACCATGATAATAAACACAAGCAGATTTCTGCAATGAACACAGCAACTGAGAGTGGTGGCATCAAGCATGTAGTTTAAATAAAGAAGAATAGTTAAGTGGCTGTTGAATAAAAAATGGTGAATTTATTTATCCAGTCCTGCAGAGAGAGCTATTGCTTATCTCACATCCTGTGGACAGCACCCTGATCTCCCAAACCGTGGTAGATATATGCTACACTTTATCCTGTTTGTGGATGTGAACAACAAAACCCCATCTTTGAGTAGCCAGGAATTTAGTATATGAAAGCATGAGTCTGGAGAAATGACCAATTATGTCCATTAGATATGATTAGCTAGAAGCAGAAAAGAAAAATTATGTTTTAGATTAAGATTTATCAGTAGTTTAGGTCTTTTCAGAACATAGTTAACTTTTAGGGTTAGGTTTCATGGTGGCATAGGCAAATATATTTTATGGGGTTATTTATTTATATTCCCAGCTGATTTGTGAGAGAATTTCCAAGACTTTTAGCTAATATGCAGATTGATTTATAGAACTGTTTTTAAATTTCTCGTGTTTTGATTGATCTCCTGTTTTTTCACTTTTTAGTTCAGGCAGTGTCTGATTCAAATGTTCAGTTGCAGTGCCGTAGGAGCTGTGGAGTCCAACATGAACCTGACTCCAGAGAGAGCAGCGCTAACCCAAGGCAGAAGAGGCAGCGAGATGTCCCCCATGGAAGTTCATAGCAGCATTTCTAAGAGGAAAACTGGAGATGAACACAGAAGCTGACAATCTTTGGCTCTGCTGACAACTTCAGAATACAAAATGTGTCCCGTGTGCAGTGGGAGATAGATCCTTAATGCAATGCTGCAGTGTATTTCATCGTTACAATCGTCTAATATAGAGATATGCTGTCACTGGGGACATTACAGTCCTGTGGACAGCAGCTTTGGAGATCCCAGGCTCCTCAGTGCGTGTAAGAGCTGCTTGGCTCTGCGGGTGCCAACACCCAGCCTTGAGGTGAGTCCCTTCCTCCGCTGCATTCCTCCCCAACCCACAACCAGCTTGCAGCAGGGAGTGGCACCACACTGCTCTTCTCCTCTGAGGAGCAGATGTGTCTCTCTCCCTTCCACTCCTTAAATCCCTGTTTCTGCTTAAGTGACATCCTCACTGCTTTAATTGGGCTGCTGATTCCAGAATAAATTATTGACTTGTTATAACACCCCTGCTTTCAGAAGCAAGAACTAAAACACAAATACTGCTTCTGTAAACAGTGAAAACTAATGGAAATTGCCAGCTTTCCGTGGCTGTATTCCATCTCATATTTAATTCACACAATGACGTGCAGCAATATACTTAGCTTTAGTGGAATGTCACTTGCACATGCAAAGCCAAACCAGGTTATGTGCGTAATAAAGACAGACTTCTGTTTTACACAGTGTTTGGGATCATTGTGTGAAATGTTGTTAAGAACTGGCACATCGGAATTTTAATCCCATATAAAATCTATTTTTAATTGAATGCATTTTAGGAGAAAAGGCAAAGGCTGACTGTATTTAAATGCTTTAGGATGTAAAACCATTCTTTCTAGAGAAGACATTAGTACAATGCCAGTTGAAACAAATGTTGTTCCATAGTGGTGCAGAGAAGCTACACTTGCTCCACCCAGTACAGGCCTTAGCTCTAGAAATGTGATATGGAATGAATCTTCCATGGTTCAGTTTTACTTCAAAAAAATATAATTGTTGTACACAGAATAAAGAAATTTTGTTTCTATCAGACTTTTTTCTGCTTTCAGTTAAGCTAATATCTGAAAAATTATATTGCCTTGAAAAAGAGTGGGACGACCTGAGATACCTGTGGTCAAAGCTAGTCTCTGAGCAGTACCTTGCTGACTTGGAAGTCAAGAACCATTCCCGCAGCAGCTGGAGATGCTGGTGGATTAGGAAAAGGTAACACAGACATACAGCACAAAGCATGTCCTGAAACCCTGATGTTGCAGAGACTGTTTTCCATATGATTCTCCTGCTCATGAGGAGATGAGCTGTAGCTACCTGCTGGGGGGAGGGACAGGAACAAGAGCGTGTCCCTGAGCCACCCTGGCCCTGGCATGCCCGGTGGACTGCTTGGCCGTCTGTTCCTGCTTGTGGCCCCTCACAGCATTCACACTCTGGCCGTACAGAATAATTCATCCCCCATATTTCTGCACAGCCCTGGCTTCCTGATGCATTCTGCCTTAGTTCTGTGAAGGCAATCTGAACACTGGAACAGCAGTGGCAGTAACATGGGACAAAGCATGAGCTCCTCACTTGTCTTCCATCACCAGGCAAAGGAGAGCTTGGTGAGGGGACGAAAGGTATCCTTCTTCAGGCAACAGCGTATCTGACATCTGAGACAAACACATTACAGGTAATGCGGTGTACCTGCTTAGGTCACTGCTGATCTTTTTTTGTTTCATCACATATTTAAGAATTATTCAATAAGATCTTTCTGCTAAAAGATCCTTTATAGATAGAATGTGACCCCTGCAGGCGATGTATTTCTGTAGTGCTTTCCCTTAACACACTATGTGGTCATTTTCCTTGGTCCTGCTCTTTTTCCCATTCACCAGCTCCCCACCGTTCCCCTGGACAGCTGTGAGGGCAGAGGGTCCCAGTCATGCTCTTTGTTTTGCATCTTACAAAAGCCCTCTGGACCTTTTCTGCAACGTGTCCTTTGCAGAGGCAGAGGAGAGTTTAGGAAGCATTGGATCCTTTTCTGTTCTGATTAGAAGGATATTCAGATTCCCCTGCCCTGATTTCATTTTGGGATGGTAAGATCCAAAGAGGGGAGTTAGTCTACCAATAAAATCATGAGCTGCACATGTGAGAACTCACTGCAAAAACTTTACAGTTTCTCTACTCATCTCGCAAAATTTCATGAGGTGACTGCCTCTTACAATGTAATTTTGGCCTTGGTGGGCTTGAACTTTTGCAGGGCTCAATCTTAAACCCAAATGTTGATCCCTATTCTGACAGGCACATTCTTTACCAATAATTCTATGTTATCTGGAGCAGAATAATGAACAGATGTGTATTTTAAAATGTTTTGGAAATACTGTGAGATAGGAAGAGTATGGTATTCAGTTATTAACTGTATGCACCTTTTTGTGCTCATTAGTCTGTTAAAACAGTCAGATATGATTTGAAAGTGAAAATTCTTGCATTTAAGACTCAGATTTTCTCTTTCAAGGACATATTGACCTAGGTTAATCACAAGTTAATGGTATTACATATATTAAATCATGAAGAATTGGCAGAAGTGCTAGTGTTTAATTAAAAGCAACAGAATTATTTTATCTCCTGAGGAGGTTAGCATATGTAAAGTACAGCTCCATAGTACAAAATAAAGCAACAAAAATTAAGTAATTGCAAAGAAAAAACAATGAAAAAAATGCATAGAAATGATGTAAAAATGCATGGAAAACAGTAAAAAACAGCAAGCTGTCTCTATGAGATGTTCCCATCTTTGATAGAAATAAGGAATGATAGAATCAATGGGTGTTTTCATCTTAAAATGTCTTCAGTAATGCTTTTCAGGAGGAGGAGGATACCTTTTTTCCTACTTACTGGTCAGAGAGTACATTTTAAAATGTGTGAACACCTTGACACATTGTCATAGTGGGCCAACCACAACAGTATCAGCCTGGGAACAAAATATTACAGAGTTCCCAGGAGTTGGTTATTAAGACTTTCAATGTAGCACAATAAAAAAATTTTTAGAACTACAAACAAAACTAGGGGCAAGGGAGAGGGCTCTTTTTTTTCAAAGTTGTGCACAGTGATTAAAGGGACACTTTTTGCAGTATGTGGTAAGAGCGTGACATGAACATTTACCATATACAAAAAGTAATTTAGGCAATGGATAGTTTTAAGACCTTAAGATTTCATTAATAAAAGGTATGAACACTGCCAAGGTCAGCTTGCTTACACTTGATTGGGAGTTAATAAACAGCATCTCGTGTTCTTGAATTTTCATTTTGCCACCAAGAGTATGCCTAGAAATCACAATCCTAAAAAAGAAAAAGTTTTATACCATTGTCTGTTGTTTGCAAAACTAGCAACGTAACACTACACCACTTTCTGCTTTGTGATCTTTGCATTTTAATGATGCAACTGGGAGAAAGTAACTGCCCTTCCTACAAGCCTTCCATGGCATAGAGGGATAAATGCTTTGTGTTTTTTCTTAAGAATGCTCTGCATTTGTAGTTGTGTCAGTTCTTTCTTGTGGAAAAACTAACAAACAAATCTGCTCTTAAAGCTATATATTCTTAAGAAAAAACCCTGAACAAACAAGTGGATTTGGGCATGGGAAAAGATATCCAGGATAGCTTTTAAAAATCATTTCAGTAAGAGATAAAATGCTGAGGTTTAAAAGTAGATTGTCCAAGCTATTTTTCATAGCCTCAAATCTAGAGAAAGAATACATTTTAAAACGTCATAAGATCAGCTCACCTCATCACCCACTAGCAGAGATGAAGGCGAAAGCTTAGACACTGAATGTAGTGTTGGTGCACTCCATAGAACATTCATGTTCTTGCTCTGGCAGCAAACAGCACAGCTTCTCTGGGGGTTCCTTACTGCTTTTTGAAGATACAAATGTCTTAATATACCGATTTTGTTTCTCCTAAAACCGCATGTACTGCAGAACACTGCTGGAGGAGATACTTGTTCAAAGTGCAAGGGAATGGAGAGGGGCAGAGATTGTTATGGAAGATCAGCTCTACCAGAAGTTCACTATAAACCAGATTACTCCAGCATAGCTCTGATGGAAATTAACTTCTAAGTCATCTATTTGTATCTCATTATAAACAGGTTGTTCCTTTTGCAAATATTTTTGCCTTGGTTTTTGGTAAAAATGCACTTAACCGCATATCTGAGTTTCCTTCCCTTCTGATTAACAAGACCTTGCCCTTGCCCACACTGAACTTTTATTGCCAAGGGCTCTGAAAGCAAAAATGCAACCAGCAATCAAATCAAGTTTGAGAAACACGTTTCTCTCTGTTTCTGATTTTGGATGAAATACTAATTCTTGCTTTTTCTTTGTTTCCTGCTTTCTCTTCCATTCATTTCCTCACTGGGTTCAGAGCAAACCTCCAAAATAAAACACTTCTAATATTCTCCCTCTGCTTGCTCTTACCTGCAGATCTGACATCCCACTCAGAGGAGACTCCTCCTCTCAACAAATGCACTTGCAAAGGAGAGAAGGGTTTGACACTGAGATGAGGTGACTTGTCCAAGCCTAAACAGGTCCAGCATTCACATGTGTTTAGAGTGTCCATGATATTCCTCCACCACTATTCCAGCCTGAATGTTCCCACAGATACACACAGGGCAGGCATATTAGGCATATTTGTTCACAGTCTAGCTCGAGGAATAATATACATAGTATATGGCTAGAACATTTCTGTTTAATTATGACCCTAGGGAAAATGATTATCCAAGAAAACAGAGTCATGAACATTAACAATAATTCTCATCTCAATTATTGAGAAATATAATTTTAAATGATTGGTGAAGAGAAGATTCCTAGAAAATTTATGATAATGTTCTTTATTATAATACTTAGTATTATAGATTGTACTATTTTTTCTCTTTATTACATTATATTGAAGTCTCTTTCTTTTTCTATGTCACAAATAGTTAAAAATCTGTAAGAGAATTTAAGGGCCTTTCAGCAATTTGGCACACCAGTTTTCTCTCAACTATTATCTAGCTGCATCAAGATATTAATGTAGTCATCTCTCTTTAGTCTCAATGAATTACTATAAAAATGTCAAACAATTAGATTATATTGGCCAGCACAGCCCTGTTTGATTGAGTACAGATGTAGGCCATGTCCCTTGAATCACACTGATGAAGAAGCAGAAAGGTTTGTGGAATTCCAGCTCAAATTTATTTCAATGTACATCCCACTTCAGATTCTAATGCCAGTACTTGCCATACTAATAACCAAAAAAATGCTAAATAGGTATTTTCAGATGGAATAAAAGTCAATGTCATTCAGGAGAAATACCAATGAACTCTGTTGGAGGAGAAAACAATGAAAACTATGAAACCAGCACAGAAGCCAGTGTGGTGGTGCAAACACAGATGCTGCCCAAAGGCAGCTATATCAAAGGAGCAAAATGAACACTTCTTTTACTTATGGGGATAGTAGCGCTTAAATTCTGTCTCTGCTGGACCAGAAAATGTAGTACATGCTTTTGTGTCAGGAAGACAACCAGTGTATAATTACTCGATAGTGATATCTGGTTACCAGTATCTCAGTGTTGGCTTCTGTGCCATTCTGGTGGTCACTAGGATTGTGCCTTCCATTTTCTGCATACATAAACTGTGCAACCAGTTGCACAAGCAGGCCTGTCGTGGAGTGACAAAGGACAGATCCTTACAGATGAAACACCTCTCGATTATCTGGTGCCCACACAGATCACATGTGATTAAAAGCTAAAGTTATGCTGTTATAACTTCAAAGCTGGAAACAGCTTCAGTTCCATATATGATAAAAATTCAGAAGGTGGCTACATCATTCATATTTTGCTACAGTAGACACATGATAAGCAAAGTGCATCTCCATGGTGAAATCTGCCTCAGCTGAAGAAGTCTGTTCCCACTCTGTGCCTGTACATCTGTATCCACGTGTCTCTGAGCTCCTTGAGCAGCAGTGCAAGAGAAAGCACGCACCTGTGCTGTCAGCGACAGTGACAGGATTGCTTGCTAATCATCAGAAAAAAGTCATGGCCCAGAGAGGCTCAGATGCAGAATGGCAAGGTAGGAACTCTGTGGCGATACTGTGCATAGTGATCCATGCAATTTAGCTGCTGCCTCACTGCCAGGATTACCCAAATTACAGGTGGTCATCCACATACCTCAGCTGCAGCGTACTCCATACTCAGTTTCTATTCTGTAACCTACGTCAAGAGTTACAAGCTCAAATAAATTCTGAGGGCATGACAGAACTGCAAATATTTCTGAAACCCATTCTTTTTTTCCATTAGGAAATCCTAGTTCATTTTCTCCACTGGTGTATTGACAGGTAATTAATACACATCAGTGGGAGAACAGACTGTTCTGGCTGCTTCTACAACGCTGAGAACTCCAGCAGACAAGCTCATTACTACCAGAATAAGGGCAAGATGTCTGCTCTGAGCAGATTAAATGTTTCATCACAAACTTTTTCCCTACATTCCTCTTCCAGGATATTGCAGATTACAGCTCTTAACTGTAATTCCACTGTCACTGTTCTCTCATCAAGCTCACTTTGTACTCAATAGGATGTTCTCCAAGCCATTGCCCACAGTTTTCCAAATGAACGTTTCTGTCCTACGGTATGAAACTGTTCTCCCTTACTGATGGATTACAGTAATGTCTTCATTGTGCTAATCAAAACAAATTGGGAGCACTGATCTGTCTCCTAAAATTCTGGCATAAAAAAGGAAGACAGAGAAGAGCAGTGTAGACTCTGTTGCTGTGATATAAATTTGATCTACTAGTCAGTATCCAGTCAGATAATAAAACACCTGTAATGCATGGTATTTTCACACAGAAGCCAGTACAGTTTATGATTGTCAAGGGAAATTACCATCTGCACTTTTGAAAAACTCAGGTTTGTTTTGGTTTTTTTGTTTGCTTTCTGGAACTCTCTCTGCAATGTATTGACTTCTTTCACAATTGACATACTTAGACAAAATTAAGAAAAAACCACTAAAAATTAAAAAGAATTTTAGACAATAATGAACCTGATACATTTTACTTCAGCGTTATTATCTGTAGTTTATCTCAGTGCACCTATAGCGCTGAAAAGTTATGTCAACTCTTGGAATTGTTGAATTGTTGATTATTGTTATGGTAGGCCCATAAAAACCAGAAGTCTGAACCATCCAACTTGCTAAGAAACTTATGACATTAACCTTACTTTCTTTACGAAAATTAAGTCATCAAAAAGGCCAGAACATTATAAAAATATTTTTAGATGCCTTTTCAGGAAATAAACACAAATTCTTAATTAGCGCAGCCCTGATTTCTGGAAAAGCTGCACATCTTTGTAAACATCTAGTTTCTCCTCACAATTTCAAATGCTAAATATCAAGTATGAGACCATCAAGAAAAGTGATAGGTCATGAACACTCAGTTACCGGAAAGGACGCTGTACTCAAGTTCAGTACTGACTCACTTTCAGTTTAATCTTGACGGTTTTCACCCTCTTCTGCCACCATGTGTGAGGCTGAAGCATTATATGAAACAAAAGGAAAAGAAATCACAGTAGTTATTCAGTGACAAAGAAATATCTTCTTAAATATTTCCCATAGTAATGGACACTGTCACAAAACACCCTTTTAATTTCTTGTACCTTCCTAGCCCAAAATATTGGCCTTTATCTCTGAAAGGGGTCTTTATTTTGTTGGTTTCAACTGTCTGAACTCAGCACTGACTTCGTGTACTCTTTTGACAGAGGAAGGAAACATTTCTTCATAGATGGACTATTGTATTTACAATGTTTCTTTTAATATATTTAAAAGTATGCATACATATAGTAATAAGTATCAAGATTCATATTTCAGGGAATATTATAATTGATATTTTATCCACCACCAATATTGTCAACATTCCATACTGCATTTTTATAAAAATGTGATTAAGTGATCTAAAATTGTTCCTCATACCGTAAGTCTTAAGTAATCATCTGGAAAACTGCAATATATTAAATAAGTTTCCTCTCTTCTTACTCTGAAATGAAGACTATTGTGCCTGCTACTTTTGAAAATGCTACTACCATGTTCATGAAAGTCCCCACACACTCTTCTATCATTGGCTGAGAAGTACTCCATCAATTTCTTACCTGAGTACCAATTTGGGTCTTCGACCGACCAGTAAATATTTCAGGGCACATAAGCATGCCTTCAGTTTTAACTCGACCACATCCTTAAAACCCATGCTGATACTACATCACTACATCCACACGAAGACACTACAGTTGGAGGCCTGAAATAATACCCAAGAGGGACTTTAAGAAGTTCTTCCTGGTAACTTTACAGTGCTGAGCTGGTCTTTCATCCACACGAAAGAGAAGAAAGGATTTACACTCGTATAGGATGGTTGCATTCCCTCTGATACTCTATTTTGGGAGAGCTTTCAGGTCAGACGGTGCTGAAGCACAGGTTGGAAGGCTTAGAAGGTTGCAAAGTCACTAAATTAGTGTTCAAACCCAAGATGAATCATCTTAAATAATTACGGGAATGATCTGTACACCAAGCTCAAATCTGCTCTAATGTCCCTGCCTACAAACACTACATCAAACGCCTGCAGCATCAGCTGCTCCGCTCTGGCATCTGCTGCACCGCTTCCCTTTGCAAAGCAGGGACAGCAGCCGTGCTGACAGGACCAGCCACAGCAGCTCTGGAGAGAGAGACTCACGTGGGACATGAAATCCTTGAATGACTGCCTAAGGCAGTATAATTTTAAAGAGGTTACACCAGGGACTAATGACAGAGCTTCTCTTTTTTTTGTTTGTTTCATCATTTTGTAGCAAACTTGCTGCAGCTCTTTACTGCAGACCATTTAGAACCACACACTTTCCTTGGACAGCTATGTACAACTCAAATTATGTTCTTGTCCTAGAATATCATCAATAAATTCACCACGATTTTTTCCTCCTCACATTTTTCAGATTACATAAATTTGAGCTGGCCAATTCTTTTCATGCTAAAATATATTATGAAATGTCATTTCTGTTATAAAAGCTAATTGATAGTGTGATTTGTTATGTTGCTGAGACATAATTCAGAAAGTTATTTTAAAGCCCTTGATACATGGAATAGCACTAACTGCTTAATATTTCTTGTATGAATGAATACAGTGCATGGGAATGATGTAGTGCCACGTAGATGAAATATCTTCAGGAGCTCTTATTCTTGTTGTTTGGGCTTGTGCCAACGTCATTCGCCGAGAGAGCTCATACGTCCTAAGGTGTATCTACTGTAATTTATTTCTGGGTCAGTAGTTGGTAGGATTTTTTTCCCTCCAGGTTGCTGAACACTACATAATATTGTACAAATTAAGAGCTCATAGTCAAATAAATGAATAGTTTAGAATACTCAAAAAAATCAGATTAGTAATTTTAATTTTTAAAATATCTTAATTTAATCTTATTTCATTAAAACAATTTATTGCTTAATATAATAAAGATAATTTCTCACTCTTGTGGAAGTCCAGATGGTGTACCACATGTAGTTCAAGAGTTCAGTATAAGAGTGAGTCCAGAGGAGGCCACAGAGGTGTTCTGAGGGCTGGAGCCCCTGTGCTCTGAGCCAGGCTGGGAGAGCTGGGGGGATCACCTGGAGAGGAGAAGGCTCCAGGGAGAGCTCAGAGCCCTTCCAGGGCCTAAAGGGGCTCCAAGAGAGCTGGAGAGGGACTGGGGACAAGGGATGGAGGGACAGGACACAGGGAATGGCTTCCCACTGCCAAAAAGCCGGGATGGGTGGGATACTGGGAAGGAATCATGTTGGGAATGTTAAGGAAAAACAAGAAAATAGAGAAAGCAAAAATTATTAACCATTTTATTTAATAACTTGTTTTCTAATTAAACTACAACTACCTCCATATAAAAAGATCAGTTCATTCAGAATAAGGTCACTTGGTAAATTTTTTAGCTATGTTCCTGATGAATCGCCCACGTGAAAATAAAATACATCAAGGAAACGTTTTTCCAGATGCAAGCACTGACATTGATATATTCCAATTCCATTTGTGCATCGAGGCTGAAAAATACTAGCCCACTTTTCTTTGAGATATATTGGTACTTACCAAGTTTTTAAAGGATTCACCAAGTTAAAAAAACCTTAGCGTACTAACTGAAATCTCTGAACTATATATTCTATTTTCCTGACACTTGTACTAATATCAAACTGTTTACATCTGAAACAGGAATCAGCAATATGTACATTTCTTTAATCTCACCTCTCCTCTGACCAGTGCAGGTATTCCTAGCATGAAAAGATTGACACAAATTACATCGGAATTATGTTGGGTAAACCATAGAGCACACAATTAAAAAATGATGGATGAGTTGCAGGAAGATCTGGGGAAGTGCAAACAGTCTGCTCTTCTATTTTGTCTCCAGGAGAGCTGTGAGAATCTGCTTCCACTATAAAAATATATTAAAAAGCATTGTTATTTCTGAATATGACTAAATATAAGAATGCTGTAAGTGCCATCATTTAACGCATCTTCTCTGGGATTGATACTTGTGGTTCTTTTACATTCTTTTTAAAACATTAACAACTGCCACTATATTGAAGAAGCATTTTCTGAAAAAGAAAAACAGAAAACTAGGGAATGTTTCTGATCTGAGTTCTTTCTCTCTTCAATTCTATGACAGTGCAAGTTATAAATAAAATTTATTTTATTAAACCTTATTTTAAAAGGTAAGTCCTGAAAAATAGCAGTACAGTTTTATAGACAGTATATAAGAAATTGTTTTACTCAAAAATTCTTCTCCGCTCTCCAAAAGTGTGACAGATATTTCTTATATCTAGCATGCCCTCTACAATGCAGACTGTCTAAAATCACTGCAGATCCTACTGATCTTTTTGCAGTCTATAATGCCATACCATTTATATTGTTTATGTTGTGCTCCTGATGTACCTTCTTAGTGACACTACTTTATTTGTTCAGTGGAGAACAAATTTTAGCTTTTGGTCAGCTACATCAAAGCCTCCCCAAAATTTTATTTATATAAAATATAGCTACTCCAATTACAATATTGTATCAGTGGTCTTCCAACTCTCAGTTCTTTTAAGAAGTTTCAGAGAAAATTTAAATACCTCATCTGGAAGGTTTCACTTATACCCGTGAACTACCTAGCTAAAGGTTCTAGTTAGTGTTTATAGCCAGTTTTTCATACTAAACCTTTTAATTCTTACTTGTAACGGAATCCCTTTTCCTGTGACTTCTACTTTTTTGAAGAATATGAACTGCCTGCCCAGTCGTTTTACCAAAGCTCAGCAAATCTGGAAAGAAATGTTTGTTTCCGTGAGTTTTTAACAAAAGTTTTGAAAAACAAGAAAATATTAACCATACACCCTGGTGCTTTCAGATTTAAAACATAATGAAAAAGGATACCTTTACAGATTTAAGCAATGTATCTGTGCAGATGTAAGTTAAATCCAGGGGCTTTTTCCCCCACAGTTTATGTAACTATAGATGGCCATGTCCTAGGGCACTGCTTCTCACCATATAAATCCTATTCTTACCATATGACTATAAACAAACACCCCACAAAATCTGTTTTAAGTAGGTTACTGTTCTGTAGGAAACATCAACCTGTCAGCCTCATGGCAGCTTCTGCATGCCATTCACCTCCTATGGAAAGCGCAGGCAGATTTTGGGAAGGAACAAAGAAGGAACAGACAGGAGACAGGTAGACACACACAGTCCCTGAGTGCACACACGAGTGTCTGAAGCAATTCACACACGGGCTAAGACAAACACAAGCACTTACTCTCCAACAAGGTCTCCAGCCTTTCTGCATTCTCCTGCAAGGTCGTGTACCACTGGGTAGCTATCACAGAACCAGCACCTGTAAGGCTTAGAAGCATTGCTGTCTCTGTTGGTCTCTCTAGAGCAATACGTCGACAACTGAAGAAGATCAGAATTATGAGATCAATAAAAGAAAAGTGTACATAATATATAAAAAATACGACCAAATATACAATGATTTTTAATAGAAGGACAAAGAACGCCAGAGTGCATTTTCTTGTATGCTGAGCATCAGGTGTTTTCTAACACTCCTACAGCACTTTAAATTTAATACAATGAATTCAGGTAGCTTTCTCTCTACGTTTTTTCATGATGCAATTTTACCATGGGGTTTACTCTCCGTCAAATTACTGTAGTTCTGGACATCTCAGGAAATCTGAAAGGAGGAGTAACACCCTAGCTTTTACAAAACACTGCAGAATACCTTTTATAAGACAGTCAAAATATTGGGAATCAGGTGTGAAAAGACATGTTTAGACACAAAATATTGTAGGAACTGAAACCTTGTTCTTTGTTCTAAGTATGGTGTTGGTTTGGAGGCTTAAAAGCAAATCACATGCAATGTGGGATTTGAGTTTTTACTGCTGAATATTTCAGCAAGTATCTCTGGCGTAATAATTTTTGTCATAAAAGAGGAGTGATACTCTGTTTTCTGTAATCTTTTGGGAAGATGCTGTCTGATTGTCCATGGAGTTTATGTGACTCATTTTTAAATGAATCTTATTCTAAATTTTCAGGAAGCTTCTGGACTTCAACATGTAACTCTTATTGATGAATTCACCAAACTATTAAACTGAGACTTCAAAATTTTTGAGTTTGAAAAACTAGTTTAAGGAATCGTGTTTTGGTTTACTTTAGGAAATGGCTGTTTGGGATCAAAAAGGATATAAAAAAATACCAGGAGGTTGTTTATACACTCAGACATCTGCGTATTTACATATGTAGATGTGTGTATAACCTATCTTACAATTGGATTTAACTTATGCATTGTTGCACTAATTAAACAGTATTTTTAGAGAATATTTTTCTATTTCTTCTTCATGGAATGAGTAATTAGAAAAGCCTGAAGATATTTATGTTCCCAGGATGTGCTTTGCTCACTCGCTGCCCAGGCACGCTGTTGGCTCAGCCTCAGGTGCCTTTCTGCAGGGCTGCTCTCCAGCCACCCCTCTCCAAGTTTACACCTGAGTCCAGCGTTACTCTGGCACCACCGAAGAGTCGGTCACACGCTCTTGTTAAATTTCATGTCACTGTCAATTGCCCAATGCTCCAGTCTATCTACATCCCTCTGCAAGGCATCTCATCCCTCAAGAGTATGATCAGGTTATCTGAAAATTCAGCATGGACTAAATAATTAATGAATAAAATTAGGACACTCTGGCACCTGTAAGGAATTAATAATGGACACAGAATAATAAAAATGTAAACCCTACCAGCTGTCAACTTAAAAGGAATGAAAATACTGAGAAGCTTTTAAAGATAAAAAAAGCTGCAATTAATATTAAAAATTCTGAACAGGTTATTTAACATGCCATAATAATTTATTTAAATAAAAATCTGTCTGATTGTTAAACTTTTCCGTGTATGAACCCTCAGAGGGACTCTTAGCAGTTTATCTGTTAAAGGAAAATTTTATATATTCAATTAGAACATTTTGAGAATCTTGATCTCAGACTGGTGAGGCATGTGTAATGTAGCAAGGTTTCTGTGTCATATTTTCTTATCATTGCCTTGTAACAGAGCTTTCATCCTATTTAGTCCTATAAAGAAGCTCTTTTACTTGCAGAAGTAAAGGACAATATCTGTAACTCAAAATTTTAATTCTGCTTTGAAATAATCTGCCTTATTGTGGACTTTACTGAAATTAACTTTACCTACCTTTTGTGGATATCAGAGTTTCTAATTCTTTGGTAACTTTGCTGTGATCGTACCAGATCCAGAAGAATCACCAAACGGCATTCTGGAAAAAAATATAGCAATGGTATTTGCGCTAATAATAATGGCCAGCATAATAAAGTAAATCAGGCCTTTCATAAGTTAATTACTTTCTTGAATATAGTCTAAACCACTAGTATAAAATCTACATATTTCAGCCACAATTGTCAAGTATTATGTAAATGTTCACTAATAAAGTCATCCTAGTATTATTTCATGTAATTTTGATGTACTTTTCCATAGTGTTTTGCAGGTTTTTTTTCCTATGCCACATTAGTGTAATTGGTAATTAAGTCCACATAGCATCTTATTACAGCCAATGACCTGTATGACCCAACTCTGTAGTTATGATCTCTTGGAAGAGTTTATGGTACACAGGTATTGAAATTTTTTTCATACCACAGCTCCTCTCAAGAACTCACAACCAAGTTACATCTCTAACATGCCTTATTTTCCTTACAGGTCTCCAGTGAAATAACTCAGAATACTCTTAGAATTAAAAGGTTTTGCCTACTGTTTGGTTTGCTGTAGCTTAAATCTGTTACTTATTCTCCTAACCCAAGCAGATGAGAAGCAAATTACTTTTCTGCCTGGAAAGTCTTTGACACACTTTAAACTCTTATCATGTCTCCTCTCAATATGTCAGTCTCTTCTCTGAAAGTATGTTTTAGATGCATATAAACATATCAGTGCACATACATATTTATTAATAAAACTAAGCACACAAGCCGTGGTACAGCCTTCTGAGCACTCCTGATGTTCTCCAGCAATAACTTACTCTATGTGGTCAATACTCTTCTCCAGTTGAGACCTTTGCAATACCACATAGAGTGGAAAATTATTTCATATGGCTTGCATGTGACACTCCTCTGTAGTTGCCCCTACACAGACCGTGGGGGTTTTTTAACACTAGCAAGGGTGCATTGTTTAATTCGTTATCCATCTCTCAAGTCTGTTCTGTAAGTCTGCCCCTTAAGCAGTCATACCTTAACTTATTCATGACTAACTGATTATTTCCCCTTAAGTATATCTCCCACTAGACTTTCCCAAATTAGACCCTGCATAAAGCAAGGTTAATTTGTATCATAATCTTGCATTTCAGGATTTGCTAAACCACTGCGTTCTCTTTGTCAGCCTGGTCTCATGCTCAGATTTAGCAATGATATATTTTATTTCTTCATGTAAATGACCAAACCAAATACTTAATAATATTTATAATACAGGAGGAGAAAAGAAAATTGTGAATCCAAAAAAACAGTCCTGAATCTAAGCCTTATGCTACAACAGAAAGACTAATTAGTCGTGAAGAAACAGAAAAAATACCTTCTCAGAGTCTACAAATGCTCTGTAATACCAGAGTAATCCTTCAGCTTTAACCCAGCCTTGATAGACAATTTTTGTTTGCCTCAGCAGAGACTTAGAAATTCTGAAGTGGCACTGCAGAGGTTGTTCTTACCATTAAAAAATATCTTGCAACCAAATGCTAAATTCCAAAGAAAAGGAGATGGTTTACTGAGAAAACCATTAGATGACGACTTAATTTTTGAAACCTAAGAAATTCCCACACATGGAAGTGAAGAAGGACTAAGCTTATTTGTGAGGATTAACAAGAAAGCTGTGCAACAGAGTAAAACCTACATAATACAAAGGTTTTCTGACTAAAAACCCTGGATCTAGAAAAAAGCCCTTAATTGCCAACATCAATACTGTGATAATGATACAGTAGGACACATTTAGGAATAAAAGTTGGTGTAATTAAGAATATTTCTCAATTTGCTTATCTTACTTGGGATGTTCATAGCAACCAACCAATTAAGCAATACGTGAGACATGAATCTCTCCATCCCATAGAACAGAAATGCACTACAGTTTGTCAGCAGCTCCTCCCATTGAGCTTGGCTGAAAGGAAGGAAGAAGAAAGGAAGTTACTTTCATGTTACTGTTTTACAAGGATACTTCTCAGAAATTATCCATAGCAAACACTCCAGTGCTATTTACTCCAGAAATAATTATAACAAAAGTCAGCGTGCAAAGCAAGGAGACAAACATGGCTGCAGAATTCTGTGAAAAGTGTAATAACTCATATGGATCATTAATACTATACTCTTGTATTAAAATGATTACTGAGTAACATCTCATAGTGAGCAAGAGGTACAGTGTATTTTTAGATAAATGCCAGCCTCTCCATCAAAAAAACAAAATCGAAAAAAATCATTGCTATGTGTATCATACAGCTTTAAAATACAGACTTTGTCCGACATTCAAAGGGAGTAGTCATGTATATACCCACCAGGACATGTGCAAATAGTTTTTGAAAAGAGATGTGGGTAATCAGGCTAGCTGGCAGCAAAAACTGCAATTCGATAATAACAATCTTTGCAATTGTTATGAAAAATGCTAGAGTACCTACTCAGTGGTATTAGCTAAGTAGAGAAAATTCCAAAGGACTGATTGCTAGACTAGCAGTTAGGAAGGAAGGCCCAGTGATGGCCATGTTGACTCACAGGGCTTGTCACTGTTTGACCTCTTGAGATCCCTTTTATTCCTCTATGGCTATGATCTTAAAAGCAAAGTGTTTCTGCAAAGAACAAAGTGTGTTTATGAGTAGACTCCATAAAACAGTATTAGCTTTGTGATCAATGTTTGAAATCAGAAGCTGTGTGATGTACCTTCACTACTCTGCTTCTGAAATCTGCGCTCCCATTTACAGTTGACTGAAGGTGCATGGAGATGCTATGGTTTTACCACTTGGATTTACAAACAATTATGAGCAAAGCCAGAAATTACACTTATGCTCACATACGTGTATTGATCAAAGACTGCACCAGAAGACTTCCTATCAAAATTAGATTATTTACATATACAGCAACTCTGACAAAACCAACCTGGCTAAATCACTTTGTGGCACTTTATTTCAGATCCCCAAAATAATTCTGTCTACGATCCTAGATCTGTGTTTGACACAACAACAATTGTTTGCTATGTGTTTATCAGCTCAGCAAAATGTGACCCTATTTTATGACCAAAGCCTCTGAACACAGGCACAATTTTAAACAAGAAATATGGATAAAACAAGAAAGCAGATAGACTATTTCATACCTTGGAGCACACGTATCACCAATAACACCTTCCCACCGCAGTGTAAATAGGTCACGGTATTTTTCTAGCATTTCCTTTATTTTTTGGGAAGGACTTGAACCTTCTGTAACAACAGAATTTCATCATTATGAATGTAACATACCATGAACTACATTGCGCAATTTCAATTTCAGTAACTTTAAAATGACACTATCATATTTAGGGGGTTTTAGGTCATCATTAGATTTCATTTTTTGTAACCTAAGTCTGGCTTTTAAAATTAAAGCAATGGCTACATTTTCAGAGTAAAATTGGGATGCCCGTTTGAATGGTGTCTTTCCTTATTCGGTAGACAGGTTAAGGACACAAAGAAAAAATTTTAGATACCCTGAAAAAAGGGTAAAGAATTGCAAACCAGTACTGCTCACATGATTCTACTGCAGAGGCCCAGAGAAGACTTAAGTGGGTGGATAAACTAACTGAGTTTCCAGAGTCCTGATTTCAGAAAACAAGACTCCAAAACCACCTCTTCTCTCCAAGGACATTGTACATTTAATGATAAACAATATTCTCCTTTTAACTACACTTTCATACCAGTATAAGTTAAAAGATACACTCAGTCAGACTTTGAGCACATAGAGTGTTTTATATTGATCTGCTGTGAAGGAGAACTTCAAACACACAGAGACACACTCTGTTATGCTACTGATTGCTCTGTAGCTTCTTCTGCATTGTGTTTAGACTTAATAACTATTTCAACACCTGAAGGGAGCCAACAAGACAGATGCAGAGAGACCATTTACAAGAGCATGTAGTGACAGGATAAGGGCAAGTGGCTTCACACTGAAACATAGTTGGTTTAGGTTAGATATCAGGAAGAAATTCTCCCCTGGGAGGGTGGGCAGGCCCTGGCACAGGGTGCCCAGAGCAGCTGTGGCTGCCCCTGGATCCCTGGCAGTGCCCAAGGCCAGCCTGGATGAGGCTTAGAGCACACTGGGACAGTGGAAGATGTCCCTGCCTGTGGCAGGGAGTGGAATGAGATGAGCCCGTAGGTCCCTTCCAACCCAAACCAGTCTGTCTTTCTGTGATTTAACTAAAAACCTCCATTAACTGCTATACTGTTTCACAGATGCACCATTTACAGGTGATAAGCTGTGCTGTTCTGATGAAAGGAAATGCTTTTTTGCCAACATCTTGATGTCATGACTTCATTTTTTGGTACAAAACAATTCTAAATTCTACAGACAGATTGTGAATAAAATATTATTTAATATATATTACCTGCTTCTCTTCCTTCATTATAGGGGTCCACAATATCTGATAAACAGTTAATCACAAACAATGCTATTCAAACAACAAAAGAAGGAAATTTAGCTGATACACTTAGACAACAGGTTGTGAAAGGATACATTTAAAATTACGTGCATCAACAGGCAAGCAATTAGGGGGTAGATCACGATTAACTGGTGCCTACAATTAAAAAGAATACATATTCTCTTATGTGTTAAAGTTTCAATTAAATACTAACAGTATTGCATTCTTTGTGTCAAACAACTAAAAGAAAGATGTCAAACAACTAATGAAGTTTTGAATCTCGATTTAAAAGCATCATGGTACTCAACTGTCAGTGGAAATTAATAAACTATTCTGCATTAGCTACAATGCATGCACATATACTACACATATATATGCGTGTGTGCACATAAATAGATATATATGCAAATATAAATATAGATTTAGAAAAACATATGTATTCACTATATAAAATACAATATTTTGTTGCAGAAATTATTTTTAGTAACTTATAGCAGCTTCCTTTGTGGGTTATGAAATATGTCCCATTTATAAAGTGTGATTTTTCAAAGAGAAACTCCTTGCAAAATCAACAGGAAGCAAGATTCTTATAGACTTATGTGAAATTTATTCAACTTCAGAATTCTAGCGCACATAATGAGCTTCCATGCAACCCACTTTCACACTTTTCTATGCAAGTTCTCTGGTTATTTACAAAAAATGTGGAAAGTTCACCATTTGGACATTCTTTTTCTGATCAGCTTTTGTGTTTTTTTCTTTAGATACTTCAACGCTTTTTTTAAATTCAGTTTCTGTGAAAATGAAAAAAAAAAATTTAATATACAGGCAGCTTTAGCAAATAAATGTCCTTAAAGGACTGCATATATTTAATATGATGAAGTAGTAGTAGTAGTAGTAATAGTACTACTAGTATTAATAATAAAAATAATCACAACAACAACAACAAATTGAAATAGGAAAGAAATCATTCCAAAACACAGCAAAGTAAAGACATTACCCAAACCTTCTTGTCTAAAAATAAAGGCTTTAAAGTGGAAAACAAGGAGGATATGTGATCCCTTAGACATGAAAATGCTTCATTACATTGCCAATTTTGATATAGTTGAACAGTGACCATCAAAGCACTTTCTAAGTCATTTACCATATCTATTAATTGTTGATGTTAATGTGATAATTAAAGTTTCTGTGGGACACACAGAGATCTAAGGGAAAAAGGAAGTTTCATATCTGAATTGGATTTTTTATTTCCTTAAGGGAATTTTAAAACGCGTAGAAAACCGTCTTATATTTCTCACTGTATATATATGATTATCACCCAGACTACATCTCAGCCAGCTAACACTGAGTGCCCTGGCAGTTCATGGAAGCTTGAGATGCACATTGATCTCATATTGCTTATGTTTCCTCATTCTGTGGCCTCTATCATAATTGCAAGAACAGAGACTTTTCAACTGTGCTTCCTCTCATTTATCCACTTCTAAAATTATGCAACCATAAGGAGCTCCACTCTGAAAAAGCAAAAAACAGAAATGGAAAAAACCCTTCATGCTCTAAAACTTGTACTTCTGAAGGGCCTGTAACAGTATGTAAACTGAAAATATTCTAAGCTCAGACTACTTACAATTCTTTCCCTTTAGAAAGAAGGAGTGAAATGGAAAAACAGAGAACAGGTTATACTGGAGGCTAAATATTACTAAATATTACAGATATGGGCACAATACAAGAACCTCTCCAGAACAGCATACTTTCATGGTACAGAGTGAGATTTTCTACACTGGGTCTATTTTTTATCTTGGACCAGCTAGTTTTAAGAATTTTATGTGGTTTTCTCCACATATCAGAAAAATGCAGCTTCAAAATTTTAACTTTACTAATAGAAGGTATCTTAGATTCATACAAAAATGTCTTAGTGCCTGCATTTATTACTCACTTCTAGATCTAAGAAATTACTTTTAAGATGCCATAAGGACAAGTTTACCAACTGTCCAACTACCTGACTTAACCTCATTTTGCTGAAGAGTTTATGTAGGGTAAAAGTGTCTGCAGTAGGGAAAGTTCATAAAGCCTGTGGGGATTTGATTTTGCCCAGGTGTAGCACAAGAACTGAGAGGAAAGTATTTCAGAGAGTAAGATTTTACGTTCGGTATTTTGAGAAAAGTCTTATAGTGATGATAAGGAAAAATTAACAGAAGTCTATATTCTTACTTTCTTTTTGTTGCAGCTGAAAATAGCTTTGAAGTTTTAACAACATGCTTGCAAATTTGTTTACAATTTTAGTTTCCACTGACTTTTACACAATTCTTTCATGTGTCAAGGTTATTTTAAATTAGGTACCACTGCACCTATAATCAGCCTGTACACTATTGAAGTAAGTCTACCGTTCTATCTAGTCCACCTAAAATACTGGAAACCTATTGCATGTGCTTGTCTTCTAGTAAAATATACACCACCATTCATATTCAAATTTTTAAGTATCTTTTTAAGCATCATTATGCTAAAGGAAAAAATGTTTATCTAATAGTACCTGACTCACTCCAATGTAGTCGATTGTAGAGAAACTGTAGAGAAAAATCTCTGGAAACAGAACTTATTCCTCCCTCTTTAAATATACTCAGAGCTTCCAAAGGCAATTCCATAAATAATGGATCCCCTAGTAATACCACACACAATCCTGAATCCACAGGTGTATCTAAAGAGATGTGACAGAACATGATCAAGATTTAGTTCTCGGTTTGTATATAAACAATTGCAGTTAGATGTAAAAACCTAAGTTTCCTCCATTGTATGACACATGAACTCCATCGTACTGTGGATTAAGTGCACTAAGAAAAAATATTTTTTTGATACCGTTACTCTTAAGATGTTCTCAAATTTCTATGCACTTGTTAGCACTGATACTTCAGAGGGAAAAATATCCCCATATTAATAACCAACCACCTCAGGTCCAAGTCCGGGTGAATGCAATATATTTGGGAAAACAATGTTTGGAAATGCAAAATTGCCACAGCAGTGATTGGCTAAACAGAATAGAGTTGTAAAGGAACTCCTATCCAATACTAACTGAGCTGTTCTGTAGAAAACTTTTGTTTCTGTTATTTAGGAAAAAAAGTGCTAAATATTATTATAACAATATTTCTGTTCTACAGAGAAAGAGCAGAGCATGGGAGACAATTTATCCAGTTTTTGCAAGCTACTCTTGAGATGTGTTTAGGGACACACTATAGCATTAGGCTTGCATGCAAGCTAACAATCTGTGAGAGTCCATGAAGTTAAAAGCAAATAAAAAGACAAAACAAAGAGATCTACAGACTTGAAAAAGTTCTTTATTCCAACTTTTCTCCTGAAAAACTGGTTTGTGATAAAGCCATTTCATTTCGGTGTCTACAGACTATGGTTTGGAAGACTCTAAATAAATGCAGAAGCATGGCTCCAGCATCTAAATTTGTCTTTGAAAGTATACTGAAATATTTGACTGGATATAGAAAATAAAACAGAGAAAAACAATGCTAAAGCCTTTGTCCTCTCTCTATTTTAAATAAAATTAAAATTGAAATGACTGGATTTTGGTATCTGTCCATAAACACACACACACACACAGAGTACTCAAGTGAGCACATACCCCGTGTTCCAGCTTGTTTGGTGTCCTTATCTTTCACTTTCCTTTTTCCTGTTTCAGCTGCTGAAGCTGATACACACTGGGATTCTCTGGGAAGAGGAATTTCATGGAAAATATTACCTGCTTCAATTTCGGTGAAATTTTACACAAAGGACATGCTCCCTTTGGAGTTCCTGTCCTTTAGAAATCCCATCTTTAAACAGTTTAATTATAATGCTGCATCTTGAGCTTCAACTTCGGTAAAACATAAGCTGGAGAACAGTGCTTGTCAGAAATGGCCATTAGTCTGTCATATTGCTCAGTCTCTTAGTCTGACATATCCTGAATATACTCTCTTTCAAGACATGAAACATACATTTAACAGGGTATCCTTGCTAAAACCATTCCTTTATTTGAGGGACTTGAGTCATAGTTCTGTTTTCACAAATGAAAATCAAAGCCAATATATCTTACCTGATAGCAGAAAAATCAATCTGTGACAGTGTTGGTTTCAGATAGTCTTCCATAATTTCTATTATTTCAGAGAAATCTGATGTCAAATCAAGCTCATTATCATCTATTTTCTCTGTTGGAGTCTATCACACATATAGAAAAAAAATTAGAATATTTTCAATCTCCATCCTTGTTAAATACCATTATATATATAAATTTTGTAATACGTTAAATCAGAGACTAAATAAAATAATGTGAAAGATCATAAAATGGAAAATATAAATATAAGTTGGTTTCAAAACGACATTATTTCAGAATTTTGTACCAGCATTTTGCAAAATACTCCAAGAATCACTAGAAGGTGTCAATACTTATTATTTAAACAATTAACATACTTCCTCAATTTCAATGCAGAATGGCAGAGAACTACAGAAGAAAAAAATTATTGTGTGCTACTCCAAATAATGAGAAGAAATCGCATGAGGACAACAACTTTGAGAAGATAACAGAAACTGTGCGAAGAATATAGAAGAAGCAAATGAAAGCATATGGAGAGATCAGTGGAGCCAATTCAGGAAAAAAATTAATCAGAATGAAGAAAATAGATAAGGAGAAAATAGAATAATGTAGGAGAGAAAGACACTGAAAACTGAGGTTTGTAAAATCCAACCTAGATGGACACAAAACCACCAACTGGACAAACGAGCTCCACTAAATGGTGAAGAGTGCTGGTATTAATGAATGAACTCTTCATCCAAGGCTTGTGTGGTTCAGTACAGGGTGCACGCATAAGTTCTGCGAGTTGTAAGGCATATGCTTTTTAAAAACCCAAGTCACTTGATTTTTTCATCTGTTCAACCTGATGCTATCTTAGCACCTTTTTTCCACTTACCCAGCTACAGCAACTTTTACAAACTTGCCAATACAACAAAGGCTGGCCATGGGCAAGAGAAAGTGATCGACACTTCAACCATCTGCAATACTCTGTATTTTAACAGAAAGATGCTAACGTGATGAATAAAACAGATTTAAAGGTTTGCAATCTATGATCTTGCTTTTTTCCTCGGGACAGAAGGGACTTTCATGCGCTATGAAAGGCAGCATACATTTGCAAATGCAGATCTCTGAAATACGGCACATTTTCAAGTAAACTGATCTCAACTACATCATTTCAATTCTGATAAACTACTGAACATTTCAAAGCTCCTGAATGACAAATACAGCAACGACAGCACAGTAAGATTAAATTTTGAAGCAGAGTACAAAGCATATAGTAACTGTGAAGACTAGGGATGCCACACTTAGACTGAACTGACAAATTCTGCATAAAGAATATCTATCATAGTTTTAGTACATATTTTTCACCCAATTTTAAATATAAGGTAATAAAACATATTACCACATCTGTTTTGGAGACACACTCTTGCAAGTTCTGAATAACAGTTTGTTTAAGATGACTCTTCATCCTTTGCTGCTTGTAAAGACGCATTTTTTCCAACAAAATATGAAACACATCAGGATTCACAGGAAATCGAGAAACTTTTGCCTGCACTATTAAAAGGAGGATAACACCCTCTTAAGAGTCTTTTTGAGACATAATTGTACTTGAAGAAATGATTGTACAAACACCATCAGTTTCTAGCCGTGGTATTCTTTGAAAATAAAATCTAGATGGATATATATATATAAACACAAAATATATACAGAAATGTACAATGAAAAAAACTCTATTATTATTATTTATAACAACTTCAGTTTTCAAATATAAATAAAAATTATATAAATTGTGACTAGATTCATGACATCTGATAATGAAACATATGAATTTATGTTCCTTGGTAATTAAGAAGAGTTAAAATTATTTGATAAAGTATTTTAAAATTTTCCTAGCTGCAACAGTGAAAGATATGAGCCTTCTCATAACATCAGTGCGATGTTTTTTATTTCGTAAATGTAAGAGGTACTTACCCATCCGCTGAGTGAGTTTTCCTTTCTGCTGTGCAGTACTTACTTTGGGCATCTCAATCAATGAGCTGTACAGATGTGATCTGTGGAAGGCAGAAAAGTGCTGAACAGATTATTTGACTGTCTAGCCTTGTTTATATGACTCAGATTTATTAGATGAGTAATTATTACCTTCTAATTTAATGTGCTCACAAATACTCTCATGACGCAGTAACTACCGCCACCGTAGGTGCAAAAACCTGCAAATTCTAGCTGCACCAAACTGAGAGTGGTAAATTCTTTTATTACTGTATAGCCAATAAAGTAGATTTCTATTTGTTCCATGACAAGTGTTTAAGACTTTTTAAATTGGTGAATGCTCTCATAGTCAATGGCTATAGCTCAATTTATGACCTAATTTATTGCAGCTAATTAGGCTGCAAAAATCAGATAATTGGTGGCTTTATAAAGCTAAATATGAACCCTCCTAACATTTCCAAGAGCATAAGCAATAAAAGCGGGAAACTCTTAACAGAATTTAGGAAAGATATCAAGAATGGCCTGAAACCTTCCAAGTGACCTCTGGAGATTTAAGAGATAATTAGGGAAATCAAAAGAACAGAAAACACAACTGAGCTGCAGGCAGTTTTATTTATATATTAATTAGTTCATTATCCTAAAATTCAGGTCCATCAAAATTAGAAGTGAAAGGCAATAACCAACTAGGTAAAAAAAGATTACATTTGTAACAAACAGAGCTAAATCAAAATGATGCAATTTTATACCTGTCTTCTGAATGCTGGAGAAAAACTATGTAGAAACTGGATGGCAATTCATCCATTATATTAAAATGTTCAACAGGAATACGGAGGTTTCTCCATGCCTGTACAGTAGTTAAAAAGTAGTATTATTTTCATAGTATTATAGTTCAGAGGTAGTATTATTTTCATAGACTTTATAAACCCCATTCTCAGTTCTTTCATTAGAAAATTGATAGTAATTCTAGGAAAGGACATACTTAAAGGCCCAAGCACTCAGCAGATGTGCCAGGACAGCAGGCTTTGCCCAAAAAAGAGGAAATACTGCTTCCCTGTGAGGGAAACCAGCACCGGCACAAGTTGTCCAAGGAGGCTGCGGAGCCTCCATTCTCGGAGATAATTCAGAAGCCATCTGCACGTGGTCATGGACAACAAGCTTTAGGTGGCCCTTGCTTGAGCAGGGGGGGTTTACAAGATGACCTCCAGAGATTTTTTCTAACCTCAACCATTCATGTAATTCTTGTGCAGTGCAGAAGAACATATAAATATTATTTAAAACAAATTGCGAATGCTGTATCTTAGTCCACTCTTCATAACAACATGACTTTTATGGGTGCTACACAATTTCTGAAGTTAAAATGCAATCAAATATTAGCAGAGTATTAGCAAAGGAAGTGAGTAGAATAATTCACAGTAACATTTATATTTGAAAAAAATTTTGCTAGAGACCCTTCACCAAAAAGTACTATATAAAATTGTATTTGGTTTATGTGGCAAGATTTTGGTAGCAGGGGAAGGTGCAGGGGTGGCTCTTAGAATCTCAGAATTGTTCAGGTTGAAAAAGCCCTCAGAGACTGTGGAGTCCAGCCCTTCTCTCAGCACTGCCAACCCACCACCAACCCATTTCCTGAACACACACATATCTCTCTGTGTGCCTTTATATAACATATATATAAACCCCTAATAAGTAGCTCAGAAAGTTACCATTGAATTAGCAGTCAGTTGCTGCTCCACACATTTTAGAAGATCACTTGTGTTTCTGTTTTGTTTTAACTGATTCTGAAGATGCAGCAACGCTGCCAGCTGAGAGCTGCTGGTGTTGGATGTAGCAGTTAGAAGGATACTCTTCATCATCACAGACACTGAACAACTCTGTAAAATTTTTACATCTGTTTATTTTCCTTCACAAAAATAAAACAAATAAATATATACACTATCTTTGTTACAACATATATCTGTGTTGAAGAAAAGTTCTCTTCCTTGAAAGGTGAGATGAACTAGCAGAAGACTGCTGTTTGTTCCTACAGTTTAAAGTAAACAGTCTGACAAAAACTAAGAAAGATTTCTTAAATACAAATAGCTGGAATTGATTTCTTTGTCTACATTTATCATCAAGGTTCCTGCTTTTAGACATCTAAGGTCCACATGGAATGGTAAATTCTGTGTTCTTAGCTTAGCCTTTCGAGTAAGCTGAGTCTTTTCTGTTTCTGTGCTTTAATGGACACCCATCATATCACACAACAGACTTCTACAAAGAGCAAGGTAATGGGTAAGACTATGTACACTTTTCTTTCAGCAAACATACTAATCCTGTCCTTTGAACTAGGAACTATGGTTTATTTGCTCCTGATGCAGGGAATATAAGCCCTACAGCCATCTTGCATCTTCTATTTGATGGAGGCACATATGCACATGCATACACCTTCAAGCCATTTATGGGACCATGCTGTGCAGGTATCAATCCAACAAATCAAATGTAAACTGAACTATCCACTTCAAAATAATGATTGAACATATCCAGAGAAACATTTTTAAAATTATTTGTTAGGGAGGGATGAAACTGTATTTTGTGGCAATGTCTTATCTTTGCTAATTACAAAATAGTAATTTATTCCTATTAAAATCTTTTCATGTATGCCATCATCAATGAATATGTCAGGTCAAACAAAACAGATCGTAGAATTGTTAAAAAACCACTGATCAAATGTTCTGAACTTAGCAAATATATTTGATGACCTGTATTACACACTCGTTCTCACATGGAACCCTACATGTGTTCTGTATGACCAATTTTCAGGATATGCAAATACAGTTTAGTTTATGCAGCTTCAAACATCTTCCCACTGGAAAGCAGCACAAACATGAGTTGCCTTACCTGATGAAGTGCCAAAAACTGGCTAGTTGAAATTGGATCAAACTGTCGAAAGCATTCAGCCATTTCCAAACTAGCAGGAGCCAGTACATCGGTAACATTATGACTGAATGCAACGGCCATGGACTGTAGCAAAGCTTCACTGGATTGAGAAAGATACTTCTGAGCCATCCTTTGTTGCGTCTAGATGATAAAAATAAAAAGCTTTATATTAAAATTGGCTAGTATTAAGTATTTGTTATACATACACCAATTACAGCATGTTAGAGAAGATAAATATTGCTTTTTAATGAGTAATTTTAATGCATTTTCTTTTTAAGGCACTTAATGTATGATAAAAATATGCAAATACTGATTAAATTTTCAGCAGACACCACCATCTGTTATAAAACATTAAAAAATATTTGGTTTAACACAGAAATTTCTTTCAATATAAAATGTGTACTCAGCAGAACTGACTTTAAATTCCAGGCAATATGAGCAGTTCAGAACCAAGGATCAATACAATCGTTTCTGTGGACAGTTAACTATATTTAGTCTAAATTAACCCACAATTCTCTTACATCAGGTATTTATTGATTTTACTAGCAGCACCAACTGTACATTCCCAATTCCTAGTGTGCTTTCAATGGCAGTAATTAACAGAGATCAGCCCACTGAATTTCACAAATGTTTTGTGATAGAAGCAATTTCTTTCTTTGTTCCCAGTCTGCAAAATGTTATGCTCCCTTAAAAAGTCATATCTGTGAGGCAGAAAGAAACTGCCTGCTCATCTAGTCCTGGTTGCTACACGCTCAATCAGTGGGAAACCACTGAAGGAGAAATTATTTCTTTCTGGGAAAGCTCATTCAGGAGCTCCCACACGGTCTACTGAGGAGCAGGACAGAGCTACACAGCAGAGAGTGATGGAAAGTTGTTTGTTGGAAGGTGTTTTGTAGATTTTTTTCTTTTCTAAGACCAAGTTTGTGCTACAACATTTCCATTATCAGTTTAAACAGAACAGATAAGCTAAGTTGACTATTATTCCATAAAAAGAAAGCACTCAAATTCTAATGCAAGCTCATAAAGTAATATACCTTTAATTCCTGTATTTTCCTCCTATACTTATCATTATGACATTTATTAGTTGATAAACCACTCTCTGTCATGTCGTGTTCACTGCATTCTGCTGAAGTCAGCGAAGATTTTCTGATGTCTGATTTAGCATCTTCCTACCCATCGCAGTATAAAAAAAAAGAAAAATTAATCACTCCATTAAGTAAGGCAGGCTTCAATTCTTTTGTGAAAGTTTATGTGAAAATGGAATTAATCTTAAAAGAAATCACTCCCTTAATTCCTTCATGGTGAGAGATTTAGTAATACTATCAACCACCAAAATTTTAGTATGTTATGAAGGAAATATGACCAACATAAACTAAAAAGACCCCCCCATACAGCCCCTGAGAGTTTGACTTTCTCATATTTGTCCTCCACTCATTTCTTCTGAAAACTTTAATTCATCACTGAATTTATAATGCCTCCATCAACTCTCCTTTTTTTACATGGGTTTCTTACTACAACACAAAAGGAACTTACAAACCCAAGGTTTTAACCTACAAATCAGTACTTTTGAATCGCATGGATTCAGAGACTGTACCTTGCTCACCCTTTAAGGCATTCAAGAATTTTTCTCTCTCTCTTTTGAAAATATTGTAATTAGCATATCTTACAAACAAATCAAAAATTAGCTACATGAGGATAGCATGTAGGCAGAAGCATGTTTTTGAAATTACTCATTTTGCCATCCATTTTTACTACGGCTTGCATGCAGCATATAAAACCTAGCTCCACATAAAGAGCAGCTTTTATACAAATGTATGCAGAAAAAATATTAGAGCAGGTAAACTTTACACAGAAAAATAAGTTTAACTGAAGAAAAGAATGCATACCATAACATTTGGCTTCCAGTAAATCTCTGAATATACAGGATCTACATTAATGGCAAGTAAACGAAGAGTTTTTCCAGTTAGATACAGCCATTTGGATTTGATGTTGGGACAGCCTTTACAAAGATTCCGTATGTTTGCTAACTGAGCCAGTGTAATATGAGCCATGGTGCGTTTCATATACTTCCAATCCTGGTAAAATACATATTTACATTTATTCGCTCATATACCCCCCACAGACAGAAGTATGTATTTTTAAAATATGTAACACATATATACTCACATACAAATACATATGTTAAATGTGATTATATTTTCAACTACAAATGACCTGTTTTTAATAGATATACAAATTCATTAACAACTGATTTAGAAAAAAAGTTCAATGTAATATCCATAAGCCAAGTTCTCAATCAGTGCAAAGGAAAACACGGGATAAGAGAAGCGTGCCCAGTAAACCCCCCAAGACTAAAACCACACACTTCAACCTCTGTTGCTACAAAACTGCATGACTGGTCTGGGAACCCATTCCATCGGTGGTGGAAGAAGTTGTGCTATGGAAAACCTTGTTATACCTTTTATGCAAATCATAGGACTAAATATTTTGTCTAAATATTATTACCGGTTCTATTGCATCATCTTCAATGATGAATTCCTCCACAAATTCATGAAATGATGCTTCTCCCACATTCTTAAGCTTTTTCTCAGTAATGACAAGATGAAAAATATCCAAAAGAATTTCTACAAGATTTATTTTTCTAAGAGCTAGTTGTCTCATTAATGGGATACTAACATTTTTATTCTGAAATACAAAAGAAAGTAGAATTTTAATTTCAAGTATTTTTGCAAATTTAACTGATAAGAAGTTAGAATGTTGTATTTTTTTTTAACCAAAGAAGCAAACATTTTAGCATTATCACCTCGATAGACCAGAAATATCGCAATGAAGATATTTAAGTAGTTTAAAAGAAAAACTTCAATGTCAAATATATTACAAGGCAATCAAAGTAGCTCCATAGAATACGAGCAGCTGGGTTTTTGCTTTTCACATTTTACATACCTGGTACAAATATGTAATATCTAATAATGCTACATACACACTAGCAGAGTAGGCTGCAGGTTTTCATTACTCAAAATACACTATTTTGAAGACAGATATTCTTTATTTGTAATAATGCTTTGTGAAGACTTTTTGTTTCTCCTGAGAAGAAACACATTTTGAAGAACTTAAAACTTTCGAGGTATTTAGAGAATCAAAAATATTTCCAAGTTTATACTTTTTTCTTTTGTAGCTATTAGATGAATGTCAGAACTAAGTAAACTCGGCAATTTCCCGACAAATCCTCTCCTCATCCTTCTTTCAACTATAAATTCTTCTGGCATGCAATATTTCCTTCTATATACAAAGAATGTTTAACATTACAAGAAGATAATTCTTGGAAGCCCCAAATGAGATTATCCAAGAATAAGTGAATATTACAACTGAACTAGGTTTCTTTTCCACAATTAAAGGAAAAAAAGTCAATACCTCATTAAATGCAAATAAACTACAAACATTATTAAATACTTCCTCTGTTTTGGATACTGCTCTTTGAGCTAAGCTATAAGCATCTAGATAGTGACTATGTTTGTCTTTTTTCTTCCTTTCCTGCTTGGCAATCATCCTGAAAAAAAAACCAAAACAACACCATAAACTCAAAAGAACTAACATAAGAAAGTGCTTACTTTTATGATATCAACACTGTTGAACATATATAATAAAATAATGAATATACTAATTAAAGGATTAAATAGATTAATTATAGATTAAAAAAAATTACATTTGCATACGTGTTTTTGAAATGTACAAATAGGAGAAGTGAACCCTCACAAGTTATTTTTCCAAGGTCTTATTCTTAGAACTGTACTGCTGCAATGCAAGAAGATGCCAAGACTCAAAGAGAAGGAAGGCAGATCATATTCTTGAGTATGCATTCAGCAGGAACACAACGGCAATACACCAGGTATAAAACATATCTCAGTTGTTTTAAGGGGTATCTTGCAAACAGCTGGGATTCCAAGCATGCCATGTTTTGCACTTTTACTGTTGCAGCAGTTTCTAGAGAAACGTTTCAACACTAAAATTGTAAAAGCCTGTAAATACTGGAGAATGATTGGTGTGGCTGCTAAAATACGTCTACAAATGGGAAATCAAAAAGCTGACTTAAGAGACCCTGACACTTTGTTTTGACCTCAAAAGAGAACAAAAGAGAACTCTGCCTTCAGTGTAAACAATTTTTGATTCTACAGTACTTTTTTGAAAACAGAACACATGAAGAATGCAAATAGACATCTAACATCAATATATAAAACCTAACAATGTTATCTGCTCTTTTCCATCTTAATTAGACTGTAAAAAGTAAACAATACACTTCATGGACTAGTTCAGCCTAAATAAAACTTTTCAATAGAGGTATAGAGGTATAGTCTTACCTACGAATATTTGCACATTCCAGCAGTATTTCAGCACTGTAGTTTTTATGCCCATAATGAAAAAATTCCTTCTCAACTTGAACTAATTTATTGTAGGATTCCTGTAGCATGTGTGGCAACTGAGCAGAATTGGCATTAACTGTCATATGATCCTGGGCAAAATGTATCTGCATAAGTGTTTTTCTAGAAATAAAAATGAAATACAAGATAGCAATCAGAAAGCACAGGCTATTTTTGAGAACAGACATATTTCTCTCTGCTTTCCTTTAAATTCTAAGAAATCTACAAAAAGCAACATAAATGTGTGTTTTACAAATTATAGTAATTCTGAAAAAATCCAAATATTATATTTTGAAATTAGAGAAGAGGTGTCACTTGTTCCATGTATCTAATTACTCCATCTTACTAGGCCTAATCAGTCTTCTAAATACAGATGAACTGAGAAGACTGATATTAGTCTTCCTTCTCTAATTGAAAAGCTTCCCATTTATGGAAAGAGACAGGAGTGTAAGTGTTGTATACTTCTCTCCCTTTACCAACACATTTTAAGGTCTCTGTGCTTGGATATCAGTGGAACTGAAATAATTTTTTAGTTTTACCATGAGCAGGCCTCTTGGCTCATGGTGAGCACAGAAGTCCACGCTGTAGACTGCAGTAGGATTGTGGGAGTGTTCAAACCTCTGCACAGGCAAATATACACTGCACCTTTAGGTAACCTGCACTGCAAGCTATGCAAAATAGGTTGTGGTGTCTAGTTTACCAACATAACAGGTAGTATGGCTACATGCAAGCATTTGGGAAGGAAATACAGAAATTTGGAAGGAAATTTAAATTTTAAAAAACCAAACCACCACATAAATGACTTAGAACAAAAATATTTGAGAATCCACAGAATTTGCCACACTAAAATAAGACAGAATTGTAAAAATTACATATCTTTGCAGTGTAGCTGCATATTAGAAGCTGGGCATATTTTAGAGAAAAGACAGTTACCTGGCTTCAAGGGATGCAATCATAAAACCCAATTCCGATTGCCTGCCAGGTCTCTTCAGTAAAGTAGATCGAAGCACATTTACAGTATGTTCCAGTATCTCACAAGCCTGCAGGTAACAGCAGAATTTTCATAATTCTATTTTAAATGTCTATGGATAATAATAAACTTTCACTAAGAAAGCTTAAATTTTGTACAGAACATGTTAATTATCCCCAAGATGGCTGGCTCTTGATAACTGTAAATAAGTTTAGAAAGTTTGAGTTATGATCGTACTTAGATGCTTTGATGAGTACATGAATGGTTCACATACATACAAGGAGAGAAGATGGAGCCAGATTCATCTTGGAGGTACATAGCAAAAGACAGTAAATATTAGTTCAGTCAAAATCAAAATAATCCCTCTACACCATACAGCCTTGCACAATTTATCAAGACAGGTTAGCATCACAGACATAAGACTATATTTATGCTGAAACTCATGATAGTTAAGAGTCTAAGAGTAATTGGATATTTTGTTGTTACAGGGTTTTAGTAAAAAAAATGAAAAAGCGTTATAGCAGTATCTTCCAGAATCTAGAAATAATATTTGTAAAGCTATTTGAAATACTTGGGAAGGAAAAGCATAACAGAAAATAATACCGAAAGGTGTGATTTTTATTGAATATGGAAAATAAACACACCAATGTTAACAGAACTGTCTGAATACAGAAGAATTCTAATCAGGAGAATCAGATCTCTGGGATTCAGTCATACATACTAGATTACAACTGGTTTTATGCCAGTAGAAGAATACACAGCTTATCATAAAAACATCCTAAACTTCTGTGGGTAAAATCTCATTCCTAGTGGCCTGCATTTGTTTGTAATCTGTAATTAATGTCTGTTAAATGCCCAGAGAAAACAACATTAACTGCATTTAGCAACTAATTTTGCTTTTATTGAAATGCAAAGGCCAGAATATTTCAGTGAGAGAGACCACTGCTGAAAAAAACCCAAACCACAACCTCCAAACCCAAAAAATTTCCTTACCATGCTCTGTTTTCCTTCCCCCTCTTCCCCTAGAATTGCTTCCATTAGACACAGAGTACTGTTATACCAAAACTGTTCGTTTCCTCCCAGAAGCTGTGCTTTCTCAAGGAGTGCTTTAGCTTGTCTGTGGTTTCTTTCCAGGTTAGCCAACACAGCAAGTAAGTACAAGCACCTGGACATATCAGATAGGGCCTTCAATTCCTAGAAAGAAAGAGACGTGATCTATACACCAAAAATCCACTACTGCTATTCGTGCTTATGTCAGTCCACACTTTAGATCAACCTTACAGAAATAAAAAGCGAATGCTATTTCCCCAAGTATCTGCTGAATTTCTTAGTTACTCCTTATAGTACACCTACTTCATATTTCTTTCTGTTCCTGTACCTTCTATCTCACAGTCAAATAAGCTGTTTTTCTGCTATTATTTAGTATGTATATATCTGCTAGTGTTTGTCAGCGTCTGATGAGGAAATGTGGTGACAAAAGATTCTTTTGTGCACGGTACAGATATACTAGAGATCCAGTGAACTCACAATGGTGCTTTACACTAGTTACAAGCTATATAACTAGTCCTGTATAAGGGACAAATACTGTATAATATTTGTATACCAGCATACAGACATACAGGATACTAGTGACAAATTACATAATTAAAAATACCCCTCAAACGTCCTCCCTAATGTATTTTGAACTTTCCTCAATATACAATGCTTAATTATTGCTTTATAAAGGAGCACATATTATTCATTAATATAATTCATCTATTATTATTCAAAGTATTCATGATTATACTAAATTCATATAGGCAGGTTTTACTTACATGAGAAAAACTATTATACAAAGTAAGAGGATATCTATTAATTTATTTTTTAAGTAAAGGTTTTACTGCAATAATTATATTTCGATAACTTTTGTAATGAAGCACAGAGCTACAGTGGAAAATGGTAAATATAGGGAAAATATCCGTAATGTATAATCCTTCATAATAATGAGATGATGCAGATATGTTTGGTGGAACATATGGACACTTATTTCAGATCTGCCAGAATTCTAAGACATAATTTCAGTTTTATCAAAACATTGCAGCAAATGCACAATGAAGCTCAAAATGAAATAACCAGACTTTCAAATGACAAAAATATTGAGAGGATTGAGCTAAATGCTTTCTCTCTCTTCTGAACAAACCTTGAACATTTCCCACCTATTTAAACAAACAAGGCTGAAATATACCTCTATCTTCCAAGGCCACTGCAAAGCAGAGAGAGAGGCTGACACTACTTCAGAAATTTATATAACCTTCAGACAACTCCTATAACATTGGACTGAAATGTCATACATTTAAATGTACATATTATATACGTTGAAACTTAATATGAAATTGGTTTGGGGTGGTAGGAGAAGGCTTGGCTTTGCAGTTTGATTATTATTATTCTGAGAAATAACTGCAACAAAACGAGCATTTTCCCTACTAATTTTATTAGTATTTCTTTTTCTATTTAATTTTAATTGTACCTGAGCTGCAGCATGGGCCTCTGAAAGCAGAAGCCTTGCTGGTTGATACAAGCCTAGCTGAATTAGTACTTCAGCTTTTTCAATCCACAAATGAGGGAAAGAAAGCGCACTCAGTCCTTTTCCTGTTACTGCATTTAACTCAAAACCCTGAAAAATTAAAAGTATTACACCTTCATAAATTTCAAAACAAACTAGACAGAATACAAGTTGTTATTAACTATGATATCCCACACCTCAGCTGTATTTTCTAACTTCAAAATTTAACATTATATTACAAGAACAATAGGTAGTTTATGAGATTTGGATTTTACAATCCTCAAAAGGCATTGAACTAGTAAGTATATACCATGTAAACTAACCGTATGACAGATTTACTACTTCTGATGTGCTGCTGTCACAAAATTGATTTTTGGTAATAACTAAAACTCAAAGAGGAATACTATTTACAAGAGCTAAAAGAGGTGACTTGAGAGGGATTAGTAATTAGAAAAACAAGGTATGTTATATGCACAAGCATGACAAAAATATACAAAGGGAGCAAAATTGTGTGATGACAATCCAGACAGCACTGCCATATAAAGAGCAAAGTGGAGGTAAGCCTTAAAAAAATCAGTAAGGCAATTATCTTCCTAAAGAAGAGACAGCAAAGACAGAACTGAAATATTTGCATGCCCCTAAAACAATATGTAAGACGAAGCAAAATGGTACAGGCTAATGTAATGGAGAGAGAAAGAAGAGAAAAAACAAGACCAAGAGTGAATAGAGTATCTTTTTTGCTTCTCAGTCTTTTTAATCTATTTGCATTGGTCCCCAAATCCATTTGTAGGAAAGTAGTTTTACTTTGTACAAATTAAGATTCCAATCTTGTTCTTCCTCAATATGAATAATATGCCAGGCAAACCCAGCTCAGCTTCAGATGATGCTTGCTAGCAGAATTTAGGTAGCATGCATTTTTAACGATTTTTGTGCTCATGTATTTCTCAAGTATTATCTAAAAACAAACTAGCAAGTGTATTAAAGAAAAGTAAAGAGTAATTTAGTATAGAAACTGAAGTAGAAATAAAAACCTTTTCACTTGAAGTAAGGATATTCTCATTCCTACTACCATTAAGCTGAACATTTTCAAAAGGTATTTTTCTTTCATTTGTCTTCATACATACAGTTCTTTCTTTTTTCAGTGCAATCTCTTGCCTACACCTAAATCACAAGAAAGAAAAGGTAAACTCAAGTATATTTTAAAAAGCATTTCATAACGAAGTATTAGTGTGTTAGGAATCTCTAGCATACACTACTCTGGAGATAGACACTAACCAAACATGCATAGAATTTTAGGGCGTAGCTAATATACCAAAGGTGTGTTCCGAGATCATGGTTTTTCCGATTTTCCCACAACAACACTTATCAACTGTAGGGAAAACAGTCCCAAATAAATACCACCTCAGCAGTGAAAATACATACATTGCTTGTTCTAATTCACTAATGTATACTTCTCCAGCAGCTTTCTCATGATACACGGATGCCTGACTCAGTTTTAAATCTGAGCATATTTGGGCAATTCTAAAAATAAAAAGAAGAAATCTTTAAGAAACAATCCAAATCCTTCATATGTTTCTTCATATAGGTACATTATATATAAATAGCACATATTCCACATTTGCCAGTTCTACCTTCTCGTGTCTTGATTAATACTGGAAATAACAAAGATTGTAAATAAAAAGAGGGGAAATCACCCATTGACAGAGGTCACAGAATCAAAGAATGGTTTGGGCTGGAAGCAACTTCTAAAGATACCTGAAGGTATCTTTATGCAAGGGCATCTTTCACAAGACCAGGCTGCTCCGAACCCTATCCAATCTGACCTTGAACACTTCCAGGGATGGGACATCCACCAGTAGCCCCAGTCTTGTCCATCAAACCTGCATCTCTCCAACTTAATAGCAAAAATTATGTGCTAAAAGTATGAAAATCTTCATACGTTTTCACTATAGCATGCAACCACCACCCCCTGCCCCCCAATGTGTATGTGCTAACCTACTTTTCTGTCCTGAGTAAAGAGTAATATATTCCTGCACATCTATCTAATCATATATAGACATCAGGTCATAGATATAAATAAAATACCGTGAAATAAACACAAGTCTTGAGGAATCAATAAAAAAATTTGTCTGACAAATCTTGGCTGAATATAATTTCCTATCAGAAAGTCCCTTTTAGTCTTGTAAGAAAGCAACTCAGTAGTCAATCGGCAGAGAAACACATATATCCGTATACATGAATATCTATTCTGTTCAGTGGGATCAGTTTCAGGTATTTTAAAGATTCATTATGTGGTATTTCACAAACTATCAGAAAATAAGCAAACAATTACTGTTTATGACTGTTACTTATTAAGCAAACATTATTTAATACCTATCAAAAAGCATGATAAAATGTTTTCAATAAACCAGCAAGAATTTTCAATTGCATGGATATTAAATATTTTTAAATCAAAACTTTTAGTGGTTATCATCCATAAAAAATAACTTAATTTTGGTTACAAAGACAAATCTCTCTAGAAATGCACTTACCAGGGCAACTTCTTTGTGCCCTTAAGGTGGAGAATATATTTTTTATGCAGGTAGGGAGTCTGCCGTTTGAATACTTAATAGATAAGACTTTCATAGAAGCATTTTTGACTTTGCTTTTTTCAGTTAGATGACAATACGTCGTTCCAAAAACTTTTCACATGAAAGTGGCCTGGCTTCATAATCTCATATGCTTTCCATGTGGAGACCATGTTTAGTAACAAATAAACTTAGTGGCTTTAATTCCACAAACCTATTCATCAAAATTCTATTAAAATGCATTAAAAAAGAAATTTAAATAAATAAAAAGCCATTACAAATATAAAACAGTAAGTCACAAAAATTCTTGTTACAACTTGGTGAAATATTAATGGATGGTCCATTCCATCCAATTTCTCTCTTATTTAAAATAAATAAAGGATACAAACCGAAGGTGATAGAGATCAGACAGACTTCTACATTCCAGAACTTCACTAGCAATAACTTCAGCTAGCTGAAAGATTGGAAGAATCAAGTGCGGGCAAAAGATTTTCTGTAATTCTTTAGATAAAAGGTCCATGAAATACAAAGTGCAAGTCTGAAAAGAAATTTTTTAAAATTCAGTCAGTACAGACGTAATTTTGTAGAAAATAAATTTTAAATTAATGATTACATCTTCAGTTCCAAAATAAACATCAAAATAGACACGAAGAAACTTTCTGGCTGAAAGAGCAGCAAGGTACACAGAAAGCTGGTATATGTCTTCTCTAAGTTAACTTCATTTCAGCAGGCAGAGGACAGGCTAACACCTCTTGAAGTGTTAGTGAGTACTACAACACAAAAGTATTTGGGACAGCTGTCTGAAAATATACAAAACTAAAATACAACCATTTTCTGGTAGTGATTTACTCGTAAATAGTAAATGCTCTAGAATTTTGAGGAGTATACTTACAGGTTTCGGGAAATTTTCCCAGTTAATACCGTAACTATTTGTTTTCTGTTTAAAAGCATCTCTGATTTCATTGGGACAGTCATACTGGGCCCATTCTTCCACATTTGCTGGTAAGGTATCAACTGATTCTTTTCCTTTAGGCTTCTCCTTTGCAGCAGAAATTTCAACCTGTAATAAAAGCAAGGACACTTAAGAGATCAAATTAACAATCCTACTAGTATTAAATATTCAGCTAAAAAAATTAACACATTTGCTTAATATCCTTTGAAATTTTGTCAGATTTGGGGTGTTTTTTGGATCTCTAGACTGTGGGTTTTACAAAAGAGCAGTATCTTGACCAAGGCAACAAACAAAAGAAATAGTATCTGTAAATTCATGATCTGTCAAGACTTTGTGATCAAGAGTGAAGGTAAGATCCACAGATTCACAGGGAAATTCTTCCCGGGTTATGAGAGTCGGTACAGGAAAGCATCTGAGCTATTTACCAAAAGAGCCCCGGGAAACATCTCTTAGAAAGAGAGGGTTGCTTTAATTCCACAGAAAAGTGAGTCTTACTTGTTTCTCTTTCTTTTTGTCCTTGTCTTTTTTAGGAGTTTTTGACTGCACTTTCTGAGGACTTGAAGGTTGTGAAGTCTTTGAAAATGCATTTGTAACAGTCCCTGATGCTGACAACGACACCTAGACAATCGAATAATTACAATTATTTTCAATTTGCAATACTAATAATAATAATGTCAGTTTCTAGTAATAGTTACTATCCACTGCAAGTCACTATCTACAGCTATTAACAATTGTCATATATCATATTCTGCTTGTGTAATAGTTTTTTTCAGAAAAATAACAATTTCAGAGACTCTTGGATGCTTGCATTATTTGTACAAGCATTTAGGACGCTCATGGCAATGCAATTAAGCAGCAGAACTGTCAAAAGACAAGATCATCCCTGTGATAAATACTACTGCTACCTTTTTTAACCCATATGGTTGCAAATGCAATTCTTTTTTCTCAAACCATTAGTCTAACTAACTTCATTTTCTACAGGGGATGAATTTTATAAGGAAGTAATCTGCAAGACAGCAGAGTCACTGTGTCCTCTTTCTGGGTTAGTCTTTTGCAATGCTACTAACGAATATTACATAAAAGAAATTTCTGAATATTTAAGCATACAAAAGGATTAATTGAAACTTTCTCTGTACAAGCAAGAGCACAGATTCTGATCTTATCTAAAATAAAAAAAACTCAAAAAACAAAAACATCAACAAACAAAACATAAACAAACAAACAAAAAACAATCCAACCAAAACCAACAAAAAACCAAAACCAAAAGCCGCATTAATTTGAGAGGATTAATATGTTTTGCTTGAGGAATGAAGAGTAGAATAAAACTATGAATCAAAAAATAATGCTGGATTCTCACAACAAATGAAAATTTCAAATTAAAGGTAATACATCTTTTAAAAAGTCAGAGGCAGCTGATTTTGTCAGAGAATGTTTTAAGATTTTCTACTGAGTTATTTACGGAGTCCTAACACCAAAGAGCCTGCTTTGAAGCAGATGTCTGCAGTCAGCTCTGCCTTACGTTGTACACCAAAACAAGGTGTCCCGTAGTACTTTAATCCCTTTAATACCACGTGGTCATTCCTTTTCTCACAATACTCAGCTGTAAATATGATTCTTAGAATTACTATCATTATCCTACAACTGGCACTGACAGCAGCATCAACTCTAAGTTTTAGTTTTAATAGCTTATTCAAACAGTAGTACTCTCTTCACGTAGCTTTTTCTCCAGCAAGACACACAGTCAAGTGTTGGATATTAAAAGTTTTGCTTGTGTAAATCTGAAAATATCAATATTCAGTTTTTATTTTGCAAATTCCTGTCTCACATCACGTGTTAAGCTGATTTCACAATGAATTCTTGATCGTAATTACCACAATTAAGTGGTAACGAATCGCAGGCTTTTACCGCTAATTGGAATAAAATTATACACAAGCTGTAGCTTACCAATCTAGTTGGTATGTCCCAGCTGAGACTGTTCCTATAATGATTTGTCGCATCACTATTATCAAGTACATATTTAACCCCTTCAAATATTTACTTTACTTAACATATAACTGTTTTCCTATGATCATTGCTGTGATTCTGAATAGCCATTTCAATTGAGCATATCTACGAGAAATGAAGGTAAGAGAAATTTGATTGATTTGAAATGCTCTAACTACGAAAGAGTAATTAGAGAAATCAATCAGGGAACACTGCCAGCCTATACAATTCCTTTCAGTCAAATGACAGCCCTTTTGATTCAATTTCATGAAGGTCCACCTGAAATCACCGCCCTTCAGAACTGCCAGAACTGTCTTCAGTACGTATTCTGCCACTACTGAAATTCCTTAACAAATTAAAAATACAAAATTTGAGAACCTATTGCACAAAACATATGAATGGACTCCAGAGAAACAATGGCCCACTGCTCTTATTCTTAGTGTCTCTTCTCCATTTTCCTGAGAGAAACAATTTTCTTGTTTAATCTTTAAACCTGAGAAAATATAATAACTGATCCATAAAACAGAAAACTCTAAGGACAAAGTAAAACACCAAATGAATAGCTGCTACCATAATTACACAAGGAAATGTGAAATATACTGTCCACGTTACAATGACACAACACAACATATAATCTCAAATGATCTCACCTGCCAGATACGGACGATACAGGCATATGCCACCAAACAGTGCTGCTGATGAAAAGAAGAACTATGACTGGAAAATAAAGCCATCAATGTCTGTGCTCTAAACAAAGCTTCCAGTTGTTTGATATTATGCAAATCTTCCAAATTAATTTGGGGCATGGTACCATTTGCTCCATTGTCCATCTTAGCATTTTCTATAGGCAACAATTTTGGTATAGCATTGTTTTCTGTTAAAAAAAAGCGAACACATACTCACAGTGACAGCATTGTAAAAATGTATTTAAAAGTTAAAATTTCTGAATTGAAAATTAAAATGTTTAGGAGAAAAAAAGAAAAATGGAAATCTATCTACTAAAGATGTTCTTGTTAAAATGATGCAATGCTACTTATACCACGTTTTTAATCAATAATGTAACAGTTCTGTATAATAAATGATGTAAGCCTGGACCAGATGGTCTTTTGAGGTTCTTTCCAACCTGGGCTGTTTCATATTTGAATCTATTTTTCCTTATTATACTATTTGAGTTTCTATTAAGAGCTTTGCAAAAATTTTCTTGAAATCTAAGTGGTGTAAGAAGGCCAGCAATCATAAGCAACCAGATGAAACTGAGTGGGAGGATCATTACAGAACTAATACAAAACTTAAATCACCATAGGACTGTAAAAAAAACCAACAAAATCACTAACAGAAAAGTATGAACAGAATCTTGCTACTGTTACTAATCAACTGTGTGATAGTAGAGACACTGCACATTTATCTTTCTCAATGGAAACGCCAGAAGTACTTGTCTGATCCATGTCGCCTATCCACACAAAAAACCCAGCAGAGCAGATGTTCATTAATGCCACACAGGACAGTATGGCTCCAGAAATCAGATACTTTTTTTCCCAAATGGATATTGGGGTATCCTATCAGAACAGGTCACTGAGGTCATACCAGTACGAGTAGATATTTGTGTAAAAGGAGCAAAGAATTTTAACAGTTACAGAAGTAGCTGAAAGCATACATCCCTTTGAAAGTCATTTTTGAAAAATAAATGCGGAGATAAAGCCAAGGAAAAAGCAATGGTCTTAGGGGCCCAAATCTTGGCACAGAAACTATTTCTTTCAGTTCCATCTGTCCCTTCATGAGAACTCACTCGAAACAAACTGTCCGGCACTGCTTTCTGGTAGCATCTCACAACTCAGGAATCCCTATGTCAGAGGGGAGCAGCATCTTACTATACCAAAAGACTGAGGGTAAGTCTCCACAGCATAACACAGAATTCACAGACAAACTGAACTTGCATTGAATAAATGACAGTAAATGCACGAGAAAATACAGCCAAGCTTGTGCCATTCTTTTTGATAACTAAGCTGTAAATTTAAAATCTCGCTTGTGTTTCCTGCTGAGAAATTCCTCTGAAGGAGAAACACCTCTTACATACCTTCCTCTTGTGAGGATTGCATAGGGAACTTCATACGTAGCAGGAGATCTACTGCCCACTCCAGAGGTTTAATAGCATCACTGAGGGGAAACTGATTACAGAATAAGCATTCAGCAAATTCCATCAGGTAATCAACTCTCTGCCATTCATCTTCTCGTTCCTATAAAAGAAATAAAGGAGGAGTTAATTTGTATTTGTTTCTGTAAACCATCAAAATTATATTCTAAGGTTTCATGTAGTCTTAACAGAAGCAAAAAATAATAATTTGACATCAAGCAGTTTTATTGGCATCACATAATCAGAATTATGATAAACGGAATGCAACAGAAAACTCCACCACCAGTTAAACCTTTGTTTTATTAAAACTACTAGATACTCTTAGACATTTTTCTTTGACAGGACTCCAACAAAATTTTACTGGATATAAAGATTCAACCATACAGAGTTTTCCTACTGAAGAGTAATCTCAAAGTTATAAAAAGTAATGGTCGAGTGTATGGCCTGCCTACCCATTCAGGAACGTGCAGTCCTATGAGTCACTGGAGAAACATCATTCTATCAGCATGGGAACAAACAGTAAGAGCTGACAAACCTGCAAAGCAGTGATCGCATTTTGAAAACAGCTTAACTGTCCAGCAATGCTTCTGGAGACTGTTACCAAGTGACGCCACATATGTGACAAATAATCTTCACTTTCATGACTGGTTTTCTGAAGGGCCATCATAAAATTGCATCCTGATCCTGCCCTCACTGCAGCCATAAGTTTGAAAATCAGGCTAGAAAAAGATCAAACAAATTACAAATTACTTGTGTCTGTACCTGTAAAGTAACTTTGTGAGCAAGACACATATATTAGTTCATATCAGTATGGTACAAAGACACAAAGCTTATAAACTGGCATAAAAGGGCATAAAGCCTTCAACTCAGATAAGATTATGTAAACAGTACCCTAGATAATTTAGTTTCCATTTAATGTAGATGGGTTTGCAGTTAGGAAAACTAAAGTTTCTGCTATATAGCCACATTTCATGCATCTATTTGCTTGGAAGTAAGGTACTACTCGTATACAAGCTTTTTAAAAATTAAATTTACAAATATTATTAACAGATTAATGATAGGAAGCACTGCCTATGTGTGTCTTTTTCACAGAAAAGACACAACAGTGTTTTGTGTTGAAAGGACAGGCTGCTAAAAAGTAATCATAATACTTTCCCAATGCAAAATAAAAAAATATTCAAGAGTTTTCTACTTCTCAAGAATCAAAATGCTTGTTTTAACAAAAATAAGTCAACCAACTTACAGTTTGTGTCTTGTCTGAGGCAAAATTTGAATAGCTTCATCCAGGAGTTTTAGTGCTGTCTCCCAGTCAGCTTTATCAGCATAGATGTGGAATAATAGACCATATAAGGAGGTTCTTAATGTCAGATCTTCCTCAGCACCTTTGAAGTATATTTAAATTATATATTAATATACTGCAGAATTAGAATAATGATTACAAAATACTGGGGTTTCTTTTATTACCAGATCAACAGAAGGAAGAACATGCCTGGGAGAAAGCATCCAACTGATAACCCAATATTTTGAAAATCGTTTGTAATCCACTGATGCAAAGGACATGTATCTTTCTTTTCCTAAAAAAAAAAAATCATAGATATATATATGTATATGAACAGTAACCTGTAGCTTAAATAGCTTCTTGACCAGATGAAAGCCACAGGCATTTCTCCAGAGTGAGTTCTATAATAAAAATCCAACACAAAAATAACCAGACTTAGTAATATTCAATCACTTACACTCATTAAATAACATAAAATCCTGAAGTACTCTCAGAGAGTCACGGAGTAGCTGAGGTTGGCAGAGACCCTATAAAGCTCTCTGCCTACATCCCTGCCTAAAGCAGGCTCCACTCTCTACCTGTGAAAATTTGACTATCACAGTTCTCACCCAAAGGTCAGAGACTTGCTGTTTCCCTCTCCTCTACAGCACAGTTCCGCATCTTCAAAGATAAATTCACTATCCTGTTTCTCAAACAGATCCATATATTAACTATTAAATACATGTAGGATGATGCTAAGAAGTTAACTAAGCTATAGCCACAACTTCCGGGTAAGTATTACATTAGCATCATCAAAGATTTATCAGATTTTGTCTAGTCAGCATTTACTTCCATGATGACACAAAGTCTATCTAATTTAGTGGCCTTCTACAATGGAGTGGCTGCATCAATGGACAAGAACCACAGATGTCATCCCCCTGGATTTCTGCAAGGCCTTTGATACGGTGGCCTGTAACCTTGTTGCTACTGAGTTGGACTGATAGAAGTTCGATGGACAGACTGTTAGATGGATAGGAGTTACAGCCACTGGCTCAAAGTCCAAATGGCTCAGCACCCAGTGGAAAGCAGTAACAAGTGGTATACCTCAAGGGATACAATACCAGGGACACTGGAACCAATAATGTTCAGTATTTTCACTGCTGACATAGTCAAGGGGGCTGAGTGCACTCCCAGCAAACCTGCTGATGACACCAAGGTGAGCGGTGTGGTTGACTGGCGAGAGGGAAGGGACGTCACCCAGAGGGACCTTGACAGGCTCCAGGAGTGCACCCAAGGCAACCTTGAGAAGTTCAGCAAGATCAAGTGCAAGGTCCTCCACTCGTGTCAGGGCAAACCCCAGCATCAGTGCAGCCCGGGGGATGAAATGAGAGCAGTCCTGCAGTGAAGGATTTGGCAGTACTGCTAGATGAAAATCTGGACATCTGCTGGTATATCCTTCTCCAGATGTGACTGCATTTAAAAATTGCCTAGTTATCCCGGTCAAAGATCACTGGAGATCAGTTCCTGCCCCTTACAATGGTTACTACAGTGTATATCTATTTTAAAAACTCAGTAACTCCAGAAATAATCAAATATAGAGCACTCTGTTATCAGAAAATTTTTTTCCTAATGACTGTCAGAAGTTACTCGCTTCCAACTCATAAAAATTACCAACACTTGCAGACATAAAAATACCTATGCTACCTGTAACTGTAAATTTTCATTATCCACATTAAAGTCTTGCTTTTTAATACCACTTAATAAGGATTCACTCTGAAATTATGCTGTGGTGGGGAGTTAACTATATACACATAATGAAGTATTCCTTTTTATTGATTTTAAATATATCTCTACAAATAACAAACTTTAGGACTGTCTCTATGGGCAATTACTGCTACGTATCTAAACACTGTCAAAGTTCCATTAAACTTACAATTATCACTGTGCTTCCAAGTACACATTGTGCTCATCAGCTCCGACACACCCAGAATAAGCAGACCAGTCACCATCTCTGATTATTTGTGATTTATACATGGCTTGATGAGAAATCAAAATAAAGGTTTCTATCCTTGTACTATCCCACTTGATGATCTGTGATACAGACTCATATTTGCACCACTTAGCTTGGATGCAAAAGTCATCAACAATCCCTTCAAGTGCTCATTGAAACTGTGCCCACAGGAAAATTCACAGCAGCTTCATTGACATGTAAGTCAAGTCTAGAAAGATAAATGGATCAGCTCCATGGAGTTTTGAAGTTAGAAAAGTTGAAATTGTGCATGGAAGTTTCAGTGTGTGAAAGAAATTCCACGAGGTGAGATGTGTTATATGACACACATCACCTGCATACTGTTTCAAGGGGACAATTTCTTTGGATTACAGGCGCTGTTCATAGTCAACAAGTATTTAATTTTATCACAAACTCCCAGCACAGTCTAAGTTTTAACTCCTACCTACTGCCAAAGTCCTAAACAGTTTTTTAAAAACCTGAAGATATGCAAAGGAAAACTTTCCTTTTCCAGGTAGAAGAAATTTGAGTCTGCAGGTGGGAGAAACCTTTACTCAGTAACATTTATTTTCTGAGTTAGCGTTTTAGGATCTATGATCATGTTTTCCAGATCTATTATCATACTTGCCGGAAGTGGCTTTTTTTCTGAATTTTGAATATTTTCTAAACATTCTTTTTTGTAAGCTTCATGAAGTGAAACACTACAGTGAAAATCAGACAGCAAATTACTTTGCAGACAACTGTTGCGAGTTTGACAATTGCCTAAAACCCAAAGAATCACCAAATGGAATAAAAGAGTATGCGACTGCAGGTGAGAAACTAGAAATGTGTTCATGACAAATAAGTCACTTCTGCCTCTTAGAAAAGGTATCTTGAAGTTTCTTTACCATCAGCACCAACCACTAAAAACAAGCAATACCTATTAGAAATTCTTACCTCTTTGTTTCTAGATTCTGCTTTAATTATATTCTTAAGAATTATTTTGGTAGGTTCTTTAAACTGTTCTCGGTCATGTGACGAGCCTAGCAAAGGTAAACATGCATTCCAAAAGTGCCTAGCTGCAAACATTACAAGGGAATAATTTCCAGCTTCACCTGCATACCTGAAGAAAGGAAAGTAGAACTTAATAAGGAAAAACAACCACACTTTAGCTATAATAAAGAATTTTACTTCTAGGAACATTTGGGTTTAGCTGATCTATGGATCACCTCAGCAATGAGGATTCAGCATAAGAGCTTCATAGAAAAGACATTTTCCATTTTTATATACCAAACAATTTCACACACTCAGCAGAACTAGGAATAGATAAGTAGCATAATAATGATTTCACTGTATTTCTGCATAATCTTAGCTCAAGAGCATTCATTAAAAAATAGCAGAAACCTCCTTAAGATGTTCTCATTGGAATAATATACTTTTTTTTGCTTCCTATTATGTTAATTTCTCATTCTAAAAAACATTTAAAAATAGAACACAATAATTATGATCATACTATGGATTTTGCTTGGTACAGTACCACTGTAACACAAGAATATGCCCCAAATGCCTCTAGCTGCATTCAAATTGCTTTGAGCATATTTCATGCACATGATACTTTGAATTGATAAAATTTAATAATCCTCCCGATTGTGACACAACACAGTACTCATCTGAGTGAGAAAAAGCTTGGAATTTTAGTGAAAAAATTATAGATTGGTGTAATGCAATCACCAATTGAACAGTGTTACTGTTTTTAAAAAAGCATTTTTTTGAAACTGGCAATATGATCACCCTCTAGACAGCACTCTCTAGATCACATTTAGACTGCTGCATCCAGTTCTGGACCACCCAGTACATGCCAGCCACGGACAAACGACAAAGAGCTCAGTGAAGGGCCATCGAGATGATCCGGGGGCTGGACTGCACTTGCCTTGACAAGAGGGCTAGTTGAAGAGGTGGCTTTGGGAGACCTAACAAGGAGAAGCTTCTTAATAACCTAACAAAGTTATTGAGAAGCAACAGTCAGGCTCTTCCCAGTGAACGGCAGGACAAGCAAGAACAGGCAAAGTTAAAACGAGAAACGTTCAGAAATGTGCCCCATGGGCACAGCACGCAGTGGAGCAGGTTACTCACGGAGGCTGCGTGTCTCCATTCCCCGAGATTTTCACAGCCAGACTGGATAAAGCCCTGGGCTGGCCCTGCTTTGAGCAGGAGTCTGAACCAGATCCCTTCTGAGGATGGGATGATCCTACCACACTACAAGGCCAGCTATGCGGAAAGTAGTTGATAAATTTACTAAAGTGCAAGAATCTGTCAAATCCTTTGTTAAACATTTCAACTCACGACTATGTTGATTTTTACCAGTCTTGGGAGAAAATACGGTGATCTCCAAAACGGTAATCAAACTTCAGATCTGTTTTATATTAGTTTTCTCTCAACATAAGACATACCTGGCACTCTGAACGAAAGTTTTTGATGCTGCTACACGCAGATGTTTTCTCCCAGACAAATTTTCCATTATGCTCTTTCCTTTTATACAGGCTGCAGTGCTTAACATTTCTTGTCTCACCCTGTTACCAAGCCTGTATAAAGGCAAATACTTCAAGGAGTGCTAAGTCTTACAGACTAAGACCATATCAATTCCTATTAATAATGTATTCAAGTTGCTACTGCTTAAGTGTCCCTTGCTTCGGAAGTTACAAATCCTTCTATTGAGTTTTTTATTTAAAATTAGAAAACATTTCAAAAACGGAGTATTTTGTGAAAAGGTAGGCTAAAATATCTTTTTCACACCTCTAATGAAAACAACTGTGGAATCAGATTTTTAAAAACTACTATCTATATTTAGCAAGGAAAGAACACAGATTTGTGGTTTTCTCCCTATTTTTCACTATTGTACATCGAAAAAAAAAATATTAGGCCAAAGTCAAACTTACACACCAAGCAATTAAAAACGGAAATCAGGAAAACTAGACAATTTTTGATACATTCTTTTGGGATTTGTCATGCGTGTGTCTGGTAAAGTATGCCCAAGGCTCTGGAGAAATTGATACGGATCCTATTCTACTACATGTAGAAGAAAACAAGGTAGATTTCAGTCGCAGAGTTAATCAGTTAAAAATTAATACACAGATAAATTGACACCATTGGAGCTGCAGGAGCCGCCTGCAGCGCGGCGCGCGGCCACCAGAGGGCAGCGCTGCCCGCGGCGCGGCCGCCCCCAAAACCCGCATTTAACCCCCTCGTCCCCGGCTCGAGCCTCGCCGCCCAAAGACTGCCCCCCCTTCTCTGGAAAGAGCATCGGCGGCTCACGACTGCACTACCGAACATTTGTGCTTCATCACTTTTCAGACTGCTAGATGTGCAGCAAGGATCCTCTGAATCTCTGTGAGGTTCTGAAACTATCTCTTTAATATGGAGATAACTTACTTGGTTTTAGGTGCTTTTAAACTCATGTAGAAAACAACTACAAGTTTCAAGGAATAGAATACTGCTTTTAGAAGTTCAATTATTTTGAAGAGACAAAAAATGAACAATATATTGTATCTGAAATCTTTCATACGTTTATTTCAAACTTCCTACATTCCAAAAAACTGCTATTAAATGGAGTTGATTATTTCCTCTTCGGATAAAATTAAATTCTGCTTTTGGAGGAAATTATTTTTAAAAATAGAGGGCTTGGAGGGTATCACCTTTTTTAGAATAAAGGGCTCCACCAATAGATCCATTTATATATGATTTTTTTTTTTTTTAATCCAAGTTTCAATATATCAGTTAAGTAAGAGACTGGGATTTTAAAGGGATTAAGTTACATTCCTATTGCACTCATATGCATAGGCGGCAATATAGTGCTGCCAGACTACCTGACTGCAGAGCCCGCAATACAGGAGCTGCTCATATCTCTCATCACCCCCAGCTCCCACTTGGTCCATGAACTATGTAGCCCTCTGGTGTGTTAGAGCCAGATGAGCACTGAAAGCAATTTGCACCAGCAAAAGAAGTGGAATCAGCTATTTTCTGCTTGGGGATTACAAAAGTGTCAAAATACTAGGATTGCCAGAGATCATTTCAGAACGGCAGTGCTCCCGGGAAGACGCCCGAACACGGAGATGTAGCAGCTGCTGACTCACTTGGATAGCAGGCTTCATCTATCTTATCTATTTTTCTGAATGGGGTCCAGAGCCACAATCTGGATCTCCCACTGCCTTTTACTTTCATTTTCATCTCTAACTGCACAATTTCTTTGTAAAAAAAATTCTTTCATTTTTGATTATGTGACCATTCACATTTACCCTCTTTATGTTCTCCAAAACTTAGTTCAAGTACATTACCATATCATGCAAAATTCTATGTACTTACACGCCATATTTCTCAATATTTCTATTGTGGACAAAACTCTCATCTGATTCCAAGATCCTTTTGCAACAAGTCATCACTCTTTCATAGTCTTGTGATACATATGCAAAATATGTGAGTCGTGTCAGTGTCTGCAATTCCACTAAGGAATCTGACCAACAGCATTCTAAAGCCAAATTCACTAACTAGGATTTAAAAAAAAAAAAAAATTAAATTCCAGGGTTTTATATGCTTTTTTCTACAGCGATTACATGCTTACAGCTGTATCTTCCTTACAACCCACCTAAGCATGGAACAAATATGTGATAAAGCCATCTACAAAATGAGAGAGATACAAGTACAGTCAAAATACACGATAGAGAGGCGTCATTCACCATGTAGTAAGTATTACCTTAGTGTGTGCAAATCCAGCTATAACTGTGCATGCCTTCTGGCCAGAAGTATCTGCCAGGACTTATCCTATGTCCTCAGTCATCTTTCAAAAATCAGTGGAATAGGACTTTTGAAATTCAGAGCCCATTTTAGTTAAGCCAAAAGTAAGAATGGGACATAGAACTGGTTTTGCAATAGCCAACAATAGTAATAAATAGTTGCTATGTATGCTGTTACGTATATGGCAGCTTGGGACAGCTTGGGCTCCATAATCTTAGAGGTCTTTTCCAACCTAAACATATATACATGTATGTAGATATAGACAGCTTCATATATAGTTTCATTATAGGATCTAAACGTTTTCATTTCTTTTGTACACGTCAAAGTTCCACCATTTTAGCATAGTGGTAATTGTTAATGAATTGGTCCAAATGAAGATACTACAACACTGCTATACAAAACTAAGTCAGTGAAGTGATAGCTAAAGTTAACTCATAATATTTGACAGAAATCTGTAGACCAACTAGAATTAGATCCCTATAAGGACCCAGATTCTAGTCGCCAGCAGTAGATGCACGGTTGTCATGGCAACCTGCTTGTCTTGTTTCACCCAGTCAATAAATAGTAACCAAGTGTGGTTGTGTTCTACCTTGCAACTGTCAAAAGTAAATTCACCATCATGTGAAGTTTTCTGTTGAAATGTTGAATGCTTCTAACCCAAACCCAAACCTCCCTATAATCACCTGAAATGAGGCTGGAGCCAGGGAGGGGTCAGGCTCTTCTCCCAGGTAACAGGCGACAGGACAAGAGGGAACAGCCTCAAGTTGCACCGGGGGAGGTTTAGGTTGGAAATTGGGAAAATTCCTTCACGGAAAGGGCTGTCCAGCCCAAGCACAGCTGCCCAGGGCAGTGCTGGAGTCCCCATCCCCAGATGAATTGAAAAGTCATGTGGATGTGGCACTTGGTGGCCTTGGCAGTGCTGGGGGAAAAGTTGGACTCCGTGATCTCAGAGGGCTTTTCTAACCTAAACAACTTTATGCTTAAGTTTTCTCCAGAAGAAAAGTGAAAGGTTAAAAGTATGGTTCTGTACAGAATTCACCTGAACCCATATGCTCGTCTGATGGTTACTGAAACGATCTGTTAGAGCAACACAAGCATAAACTTAATATTTATATTCTAATGCTACCTGGTCTTTGGATAAATAAAATTATTCTGTCACAAAAATCTCCTTCCTGTCATAAATTTTTAATCTAATGGTTAAAGGAAATTATGGTACAATCAAAGTTTCAAAAATAATTTAACCTCCATTTAAAATTGAATCTGAAATCAAATTCATAGTACGCAATTTCTTAAAACTCAAGAGCTTATAAAAAACCCCAAAATACCTGAGATAAGCTAGGAACAGTGAAATCCATGAGACCCAAGCCATTACATGAATACATTTCCAGACCAACAAGAACTCTTGCCAGAGGATTTTGTGCTTCATCATTATTCTAAGCAGAAATAAAAAATTCAGATTAAGTGATTTTTTTGCAAGTTAATATTAGTAAGGACATTGAGACAACAAGATAATAATTAATAATAATAATAATAATAATAATAGATGTTTGAAAACCTCAATTTGCTCTAAGCAATTCCTGCTCTCTACTGTGTCCTTAAAATTGTCGACTTTTTGTATTTACATATTTTTAATTAACATCGTGAACTCTGAACTACAATAGTTTCAACACTAGAAGCCCACATCAACAATACAATGAGGGCAAATTTTATATGCCACAGAGGGTTTTCCAGTTTTATAGACACTATAAAATAAAAATATTAGAATAAAATATTTCTCTCCAGCTTACTAGATCTATAATCTATATATATATAAGAGGCCATAGTAAATGTTGACATAAATATAGCTGACTTTTCTGAACACTTTTAATGCAGCCATTTTATTATTTTACATTTGTGAATTCAAAATCAATTTTGCTCAACAGTCATCATATGACAAACAGCATGGCAGCTAACAACAGAAGGAAGAGTTAAGAAATGTAGACTCACTGCTACACCCAATGTGAAAAATTTGCTGTGTTCCATAAGGAACTACAGCCAAAATTGGTTTTCACATTCTAATCAAATATACAGAAAAAAAAATACACCTTGATAAGTTCAGTCATTATTAAATGAATTTATGAATTAAATTTTTCTTTGTAAAGTTTCAACATTATGCAGGATTTCAGGGAAATCATACCTCCTCCTGAGGCCCAAGTTGATGTCTGATCTGCTGCTGATTTAACTGCTTTGCTTTCACCCAGGTAGCAATGATCTGTTGTTGTGCAGCAATAGAGACTTTTTCCTTAGGTATCATTCCAGTCATTGCATTTAGGGCAAATTCACAAATCTAAACACCAAGAAGAGAAAAAATAAATGTGAAACACAGGAGAAATGTGGAAAGTTTCTTGTATGGAGCATGCTATCCATCAGTTATTTTTAAATTATTGCACATGCATCTCTAAGCCTAACAACATCTCCTTTAAGTCAACCCACAAGGCAAACAGAAGTTACAGTCCTCAGCCCCAGGTTGGTAAGGAGCTCCAGTGTGCATTTGGGGAGGATCTGTGGTTGCAGAAACTGTAAAAGAAGGTGGCTTTTTTTTAAAAAAAAATCTACTATTGAATTTATAGGCACTGTAATATATGACAGCAGAATGAAAGGGACTACAAAAAATCAGGGGTTTGTACCTCTAAGGCAGCTTTGATGTCGGGAAGTCCACTAGGATCTACTGAAAAAGACTGGATGATATTTGCTTTTTCCTGTTTCTTTGCTGCAGCTTTTCTGCTACTGTCTATTGCTGTATCTTCTTTCTTCTCAGCAGGTTTTGGTTTTGGAATCCAAGATATAATTAGGCCTCGAGCTAAAGCATTGCATAACATCAGTAAAATTTCAGTACTTCTGTAGAAGAAAACAAAAATCATAAGTGCATACTGCATCAGATCAAATAAAAGGCAGGAATAAATACATTGTTTTCAAGAAGTAAGCATTACTTGAAAATCTAGTTTTTTCTTAGAAAGCAAAATTAGGGATATTACCAAAAAATCTGCCCATTGGTAAAGCAGTTTAATGATTAAAACTACAAAACCCAGAGTCAGTTTTCAGTTAACATCAAATTTTTTCACTCTTTCTGTAACTGCAGCTTCCCTTTCATCACAGAAAAAAAAATTATATGTCAGACCAACATTAAAACAACTTTTTATTGGTGGGTGTATATGAAAAGAGTAACTATTTTCTAAAAAATTACCCTGAAACAAGGCCTTCACATCTTTTTTATGGTTATCATGCCAATCCACTGCCAAGCTGGACTTTTTTTCTGAGAAAACATGCACCTAAATACATCTAAGAGATTATTGCTAGTGCATACTGATGTAAGTATCAAAATTATGAAGCAGGTATTACCAGTCTTCATCTCTGCACAAACTGAAATTTAGATTTCATTCCCCAGTAGAGTTAAAAGAGACTTCTTTGCTGCTGGTCCTTACTCTATCTAGTGCTGAGGTCACTGTCAATGAAGAGCCAAAATATCTAGGAATTTGTCTTGTAGTCAGACTTTGACTAGAATATCTACTCCACAATGGTCACTCATTCTCCCACTGCATTTACTGCAGAACAGGATTTCTCTAAACCGTTGTGGAATCTATGTTCCCATTTTCACAGCTTACTAATGAGCGCATTCCCTTTACTTATTTTGTTTTCTATTTTCTCTTATTTCAGAAGCGGTGGTAATCACCTTACACTCATCAGAAATATTTGCAATGAACTATATTTACGAAATAATTCAAGTTCAGAGAACTAACAGCAAGCAAATGCATTTTGAGCTGTTATGCAAATTCAGAGCCTAAGAGAATTTTCTCAGTTTTCTGACTGCCTTAATAAAATGCTATTTCATATGCACACGTTGCTATTCCACACTGAAGAGAAAGTAATATTGATTGGTCTAAAGTTAGCATGACTTACAGTGTATAGCAACCAAGAACAAACAGAAAGGATTAACATTTAATTTTCACAGTTTACCTCTTGAGCTACTCTCTATATACCAAGGCTCTTTTACTACCAGTGAAAGCCAGCAATAAATATTTCACAGCACAAAGTGACTTTCAATGTTTGCAATAATATTTTTTATGTTTAAAAAAAAAAGAGTATGTTCATACATCTAAAACATCTAAATTTACCCATCATGCCCGACAGTCTTGATGGCTCCAAGAAGAGTCTGCAGATGCTCAATAATGTCCCTCTGTCTTCCTGAAGAAATCAGATGTCTGTTATAATTTAAGATATACACCACAGCATTGTGAACAATCCAGGTTTCATTCAGTTCTTCTCCTATTTCAGCTGCACGTTGGAAGTTTTCCATAGCATACCGAGACAAATCGTCTATCCATAAACTATAAAATTAGTATAAAGAAGCTGTTATTCCAAAGCTTCAACTCTAGAGGGAATTCTATCATAAGGTTAAATATGCAGTACTACATCTCAACCAACAACATGAACAAAAATTTAATTACTTTTCAGTCACATTTATTAAGTACTCATCCACTGACTTATATTTTACTTGGATGAGAAGATGGTTCAGAAAAGGAAGTAGAATCAACATAAAATGAGTAGTCTCTGACATTCAAATGCTATTAGCTTAAAAACTAGTGTCTATGGTTCATGTTTCATCCACGTGTGCAGGTGTTTTAAATGCAGGTGTGAATCCACCCATCAGTGCCAGAAATCATTAAACAACCATGTCAAGGCAGGCTCTACTTGAATATAGATATAAGTGAGGCATGCCATCTGAGAGTTAAGGACGTGTCTTTTTTCCCTAAAACTGCATGTTTTCTTGCACTCGAAGATATTTCCAGGTGCTCTGAAATGCTGTATTCATTTTAAATAGAATAACATTTTTTTCACAGTCTATGTGATAACTTTCTTTCAATAAATTAATTTTATTTCTTAATTATAGAAATGTACTATTACTTAGGAAAAAACAATACTAAAAATACAGTCTTGAATGAGCATACAGGATGGCCATGGTTACAAAGTCATAAAGTCAAAAGCACAAACTGACACTGGGTATTATTATGTCAACAATAGTACAGGACACAGTAGAACAAAGTCCTTTTTTCCTATGGGTTTTTAATCTAATTAGGTAAACTCAAAAATAGCTAGTGGCAAATTTTGGAAGAGAATTCTCATCTTCTTTGCCCCTTTGGTTCTGATCAGTTTCTATTTTTTCCCATTCTACTGAACATTTGCAAGCAGACGGATGTGTGAGAAACTTTACTTAATTTTCAGACTTAATGAGCAGACCTAGGGACACAACCCAGCCATCCTGCTCTCTCAGGACATGGCCACTGTAACAGTAAGGCTGATATCACTGTGAATGTGAACAGCAGAGAGTCTAAGCATCATCTTCAGAAATCTCTCTCCCTCCTCTTCTCCTTCGCAAGAAATAATCGTGTCAGACCAGCAAAGAACAGTACTTGCTATATTCTGCTCTCCCAAATTAATTTCAGTTGAATGGATGGAACACACTAGATTTGCAAACTGAAACAATTCATTGTGTGCATTCAGTACAACGAAATCATTATATATATATATAGGAGCTATAAAGCAAGACGAAAAGAGTTTTTTGATTTGGGAAAACAGATTTTTAAATACAGAATTTAATGATCTAAGTGTCAATATACAATGATTTAATTGTTTTTCAACTTGGAATACTAGCTTCTAGTTTCAGAGAAATAAATGTTAAATGAAAAATAAAATCCACACTCCAGAATGAAAGGAAACCTAAGAAAAAATATTTCAAACTATTTTTTAGATCCTTTTCCTACTTCCCATGACTACCTACAAAAATGAAGGATCTGGTGACAATGAATTTTACTAAGGAGAAATAGCTCTTGCAATTATCATCAGTGTCTGATAATAATGATCTGTTAAGAGTTCCTAAGTCTTGATATGTATTACAGACAAGCACCTGTATGTTTTCCATTCTGGATCACTTTCAGGAAGATATGAAACACACCCTGGACGACGCTGTTTTGTAGATTCGGGAGGTACAGCATGATCATTCAGTTCGATTCCCTGCAATCTTAATAAATGAACAGTTGCCTGAAAAGACACAGAGAAATAAATGGTCTACCGAGGTTATCATTTTAAAAACAGGCTATGACTTCATATTAGTGCTGTTACCTCTTCAAAAATTAAAAAATACAAAATGCTTTTTCAAATGTTGTACAGGCATGTACAAGTGTATGAAATACAATGCTTAATACTTCATAATCTTAAAATTGTCTACAGCTAATTTTACTAAATAATTACATGGATTAAAAAAACATAATTTATATATGTAAGTTTTTAAATCATGCTGGAACTTTAAGAATCCAGAAATGTAATGTCAGATGTCAAAAATTTACAGTAGAATCTCTTGTAAAGAAGTGTTATCAGCACCTGCAGTAAAACTATTGCTATGGTTACTTTCACGCAGTATTTTGAAAAGGTTGCTTCATGAAACCACTTCTTCCTCTACTTCCAAGGGAGATAGAAAATAACTAAACTTAAAATTCTGGTGCTTCAAGATCTGTATATAAAACAAAACTAAAGAAATATGAATGACAGTTGTGTAATCTATTTACCTCTGCATTAATAAATCTTATTTCTGCTAGTATTCTGAGTAAATCTGCTTCAAAAGAGAAGGATTGAGCAGGTAGCAATGATTCTCTTGATGAGCTGTCACCTTGACCATCAACCATCATAGTTGCATTAGCTTTGTTCTTTTGTGCTAAAAATAAATAAACCCATTATTATTTCCATGAAAATCATCATCTTCATTTTTAAATTTACAAATTCCTACATATTATTAAATTCACAAGGAATAGTTAGCAAGAAAATATTTTTAGCTATTTCAAGCAACTCATTTTTTCATTAGTACCATTTATTGCACTCAAAACCTGTTCTCAAGCAGTGCTGAGGTTTTTGTGATCTGTGATTTTGCTGCATTTGTGCATAACCTTCAATATGTGCAGCAAATAAACTGCTCCAGTCATAATATGCATACTGAAATTGCAGTATGAATAGACTCTACGGCCTCTAGTTCAATTTTATTGCATTAATGGAAGTGGAGCATAGAACTGAATTATGCAGAGGCTAAAATATTTGTGCTTTTGAACCATGGACTGGGTTGACTTTCTTGTAACAAACACCTCAGTAAAGAGGAAAAATAGCATTATTTTTCCTTGGGAAAAGACTAAGATTATTTTTCTTAAGAGAAAGGACTAAGATTCTTTTAATATAAACACAAAGTTTGTAAGAACACACCAGTTTCTATTCATGATGCTTTTGGCACATGGTTGCCTTCAGTTTGTGGTAAGTGTTTTTCCCTTCAGTTTGGAAAGAAGACAAAGATTAAATACGGCTAGTCTGAAGACGCAAAACATGTGAAAGAAAACCAGCAAACTGATGTCCTATTTTAAGTGGACCTTAGAAACAATATGGAATAGGTTCAATTAACTTTGGCTAGTGAAAAGAAAGACCATTTCACCTATTCTTAAGTGTGACTTTTACAAACTCCCTGACAAAACCAACTTTAAAAGCCAGCAAGCAGAAAGTGATTTGAAAGTGCTTTTCCCCCAAGTTAAAAACTTTTAACATGTGCCAGGTTTCCAGCAGACCCTCAAGGAACAAGGTACAGTGTTGGATACCTCTCACTAATAGTGCATTAAAGGGTAAAAAATGTTATCACGTGGGCCTCATACAAAGAGACTAACAAGCCATTTGTTTACAGCTCCCTCAGGCATGAATGATATGGAGCTAGATGACCACCAGGGAATTTGTCCGTGCTCTTAAGACAGGTATATGTGTTTCATGGAAGTGCTTCTCTACAGCACTGGTGAAACACTTCTGACAGCACAGTATAGCTTCTATGAAGAAATGTAATGACTAATTGCTAGATTTGGAAGTAGAAAGAATATTCCATGTATGCCAACATGCAGTGCCAGAAAAGACACTCAGGGAACTTTGGGAATGAGAGGAAAGAAAATAATATTGTCTGACTCCTTTTAGTAGCTTTAATAAATGATGAAAAAGTTCCTTGCAACATTGAAAATAATTTGTCACTTACTTTTTTTATGCTTTGTTGCCTCTCTAAACAAAATATCATCATACAAGAGGCAAAATCTACATGCTGCACGACAGACATCCCACACTTCCTGTTTACATGCAACTTTTGCCAAATCTGCCCAAAGTGTAATTCTACCAAAGAAAAGGCATAAATAAAATTAGGTAATAAGAAGGATTAGGTTCCACAGTTCAGGATCGACAAAAACAATCGTATCAATAATGATGGCCATCAGGAAAAACAATTACATCTAACCAAAATTAATAAATGGAAGACTTCTTGTCAGTAGCAAAGGTAACATTATTACTTTATTAATTAAAAAGAACCTTCCTAGTATATCAAGAGACAAAATTCTTGTCTTGGATGGTAATTATACTGGAGTTTCAAAACATGTGTGACAACCCTCATTTTCTATCTCATAAAGTAAACTAAATATTTCAAAACTAATATTGAGAATTTAAAAATAAGTCTTGAAAACAAGTTTGGATTTAGAATAATTTAGAAAAAAACTGCCTTTAAATTTCAGCATAGGAATTTTTAGTGCAGAAAAAAAGTAGACACATCCTTTTAAATAAAGAATGACAAAATTATATATAATTAGTCAAAATTAAACCTGTCATTTTTTACAGAGTAATCTTTCTGACTCTCAGAATGAACTATGTAATTTTTTGACCAAAAAAGTTGTAGTACATGATGTGGTACAAGGACCTAAAAAGACACTTGCAAGTTTCAATTCTACATCAAGTAAAAGCCTTAATCCACTCATCCCTCTGTATGTTGGGCTCATATAAATAGAACAGGTGAGTTTAAGCACACATGTGAGAGAGCAGATTAGAAACAGGGAAAGAATAAAATTCTGCATGGCATGGAAATGTAACAGAGCTTTTTCAGGCAAGAAATTATACACACACTTCAATATGTTGCCAGAGGCTGAAATATCCAGCCTCTTTTAAGGTACCATCCAGTAACAACCTCTGAGACAGAACCTTTCCTCTTAGAGACTTCTACAAGAGATGAAAGAGGCATTTCTGGTCTGTAGCAATTACCTCTGTCTGTCATTTTCATTTCTTAGGTGTTTCAAATGTTCATCAACTTTCTCCACACTTTTAGTATGATGTTGGGCTTTTGCACAGAGGTAGCTTATTTGACTATTACTTTTACCTGAGGAAACTTGGAAAATAAATAAAAATTAAAGGCAGTTTTTATATATTAGAAATTTTTAAATCCACATGAACAGCAAGGAATTTGATTCATAATTCCTTGCTGAAACACTCAAAATCCAGCCCTTTTCTCATTTCTTCAAGCTTTCCCCAAACCAACCAAACAACATGAAAAAAACCATATTCCACCAGCATCTATTTTGTTTTTTTCCTGTATCTTCAGATACAGTTGTCACATCCAAAACTGATTGTTTAATGCCCAAATATCTCAAGTACACCTCTTTTCCTACAGGACATGTAGTGCTCTGGTTAGGTTAATTCAAGAGCAAATGAACCATGTAATATGTGAAGTACACATTCATGCTGAATTTTAAGAATGTGATCAAACACATTTTCAATCAACTTGTTTGGTTATGTTTTGAGAATATTGACATTCATTTTACTTAGTCAACAAGGTATTAGGCAGAAATATTAATAAAGAAATAACCAGCCCAGAAATGATGCAAAGGAGAAAGAAGCTGGCTCCCCAAGGAAAAAATTACTACAGCAGTACAAATACAACGAAAAGAGATTTTTCTTTTTTGATTTTTTTTTTTTTGTAGTCTAATGACAGAGAAGACATGCTTTGCATTAGAATACAAGTAATTTGACATGATAGGAAAGTCCAATGAGTTTATACATTCACTTGAATCTAAGCAAGGGTCCCTAACATAATGCAGACAGAACAGGTTTTAACTTGATCCTCGAAAGATCTGCCAAACAGTATCAGCAAATACATATAAAGTACTTCTGACTTTAAAATATACATCTAAGCAGTTTCACTTACAGCAAAAAGAAGGCACAACATCTTACCATTCTTGCCAAATATATTTTGCAATGCATTGTCCAGCATATGGTAGCTCTGTGTAACTGTATACATAGAGCAACCGACAGAAATTGTCCAGTATAAAGCACAACGACAGTTGTATCATGTAAGGGTGAAAAGAATTGTGGATTAAAGGAGGACATTGTTCTTTGGATCTATGGGTACGGCTCTCACTAGATAAGGCAAGCATGTACGTCAAAATAGAATGAAAGCTTTTTATGCAACTGAAAAGAAAAAATAACCCTATAAATCTGATATTCTGTCCCATGTATATTTTATATAATAAATTTGCATATATTTTTTCTTACTCCTTTAATACACACATGTAAGCTTGTGGCAACTTAAGTCATAGAAAAAGCAAAAATCTCACTGCTTGGATGACAGCCTCAGAAGCAACTGAAATTTTTCAGAACAAAATTTTATAAAATACTGTGTCAACCGAAGTCTTGTAATAGTTTCAATATTGTAATAATCTCACTAATTTTATTGACTCAACCTAGAAGGCTAATGTGTGCTAAGATTTATTCTGAGGAACTTCAAAAGTAATCGTAGAGTTGTTAAGTGAAAATTTAAAAGCAACGAGATGACCATGATTTTAATTCTCCTAATTTCACAAATACAATAAATTTTATCACTTTAAATAATGTATGAAAATGTTTTCCAGCAACATAGCTTTCACATTAAAAGGACTGCACAGAGTGGAATTATGGATCTGTAAATAAGACTCTGGCTTGTACGTGATTAGTTGATCAAGTTTGAAATGGGGATGTGCAAGGTGAACTTTGTGGCCTGGCTGAACAGATGGCATGAGAGAATTGCATGCACAAACAGGCTGCTCTGGAAGCAACCTCTTTTTGCAGCATTCCCTTCCTCCAGCATAATCTCTACTGCAGGAGTAAACTGGGTCTGCTCAAAGTTAGTAAAATTAGTCACACACACACTTGGTTTATTGCCAAGATAATATAAAACAGTTTAAGCAATCTGGAAAGTCTGTTCCCTGTCCACTTTTCCTCAACCAGAGGCTGTATAATCACAAACTGAAGCTGTTCAGGGCATAAGGAATGTGCCCATTTGTGTTCCATGTTTTAGAAAGTAAATAATGAATTCACACATAAATCTCTGTGCAAAACTAGAGCTCTCAAAAGCAAGATCTTAGAAGAGAAAGACAATTACAATATAGAAAGAATACCCAATGTAATTAACACAGGGTAGTATTGGGTGAAATTTCTGAAAACACCACTTAAAGATTACCTTGGTTAAAAACATTCAGGAGTTGTACATAGTGAAAACACAACTACTTACAGCACACTACAGCACAGCAGTAAGATTCAGAGGAATTTGGAGGGGAAAACAACACCTTTTCCAGTATTACCATAAAACTTTTAGATCCCTAATGAAAATGATAGGAAGTCTGCCACAGAACTCAGAACTATCACTTCATTGGCATTGCAATATTCCCTATAATTGCCACTAGAAGCTATGTCCAGCCTTTAAGAGTGTGCAAAGCTCTTTTGTCTTTGACTTTTAGTCACATACACATTACCTTTAGCTTCATTTTCACTGTCAAGGACTATTTGAAATGTGTCAGGAGCTAATGCAAGACCTGCATTTACCAGAAGGGATCTCTTTTTCCTCACATTATCCTTTTGTTTTCCCCTCTTAGCCTGCATAAAGAAAAGAACTCATTGTTATAAGGTTAATTTTATATTCCAACTAGATCTTATTTACTAAACATAACAGAATATACATCCTATGACTTTCTACTACCAAAAAATACCTGTAGGAATTGTGTATCTTTAGGTTTCTCACACATCATTCTACAGTGTTATTGTCATTGAAAGTGACTGTGGAACTTCTGTTGATATTCACATGATTACACCACGGATAATTTAATACAAAGTACTGTTCCTGCTTCTCACGAATCTTTACAGTATATTCCTCAGTATACAACCTGACATTATGTTATACCTTCTCAAACAAAGAACAATATTTATTTACAACCAACAGTAACATACCCAGTGTGCAGTAACTAGGAATTGCCATAAAATAAAAAAAAAATCCTGGTCTGCTCAGAACTAGCCAAAGTCGGAGGAGGTGTGGGGTTTTCTAAAGCAACATTTAAACTGAGTAAGCATGCATGGAAAAGCATTTAAACCAGAAAAACAATCAGTTGCCAGTATGATTTTTCTTCATGTGCTAAGGCAGCATAACAGAATTAGATGCAGTAACTCTTCACAGTGCCTATACTGTGATTGTAGAGTATATTGTTTAGTGGCATTTGTAAGTGTCACATAATATTGATTTATCTCATAGCCAGCTAAGAGGTTTAGCAATTTGGACACTGTGCTTCTCATTAAATAAAACACTGTTTCATGCAATGAAATCCTAATTATTGACAACTGCTATTCTTTTTTTGCTGATATTCCTGCTAATCAACAACTCCCTGCCTTCCCCCAAGAAATAAGCTTTGAAATAACTGGGAAAAAAATCCTCTATTACAATCTTCAGACTGTGAATCAGCACAACCATTTCAAGGCAACAAAGCAAAGACAGTTTGCTGAAAACAAGCTGATGCTGGCTCTACTAATATGCAGTCCTACTAAACAGCTGTCTCTCCTCCGCTGGAATTTAATAAGCAAGCCTATTCCAGCTACAGACCTTATTCTTCATGCTTACCTGTTCAATCAACATTACCGCCTGATCCTCTAGATGCTCAGGTGACTCGTACAGCATAGCACTCAAACGAACGCGGTTAAAACTCAGTCTTAGGTGTTCTTGGTACTGCCCACTGTTGTTCAGGTGCATAGCTTTCTGCAAATGCTCCAGAGCAGCCTCTAGTCTATCCTCATCTTCTTCAATACGAGCTATTTCCATATGAACTTGGCAACGCAGCAAAATCAACATGCTAAGGATTACAAATTTAAGTGTAAACCGTTAAAATAAGGCGCACTAAAATCCTTAGACCTAAAACTCACCCGAAGGTGAAACTCAATAATTAAAAGTGACTCTAGTATTAAAATTGATATTCCTTTTTTAAATGGCTTGTTTCTTTAATTTTCACTATCATGCCTCTTTAATTGAAATTAATAAGAAAATTTAACTGCATATTACTTTCATTGACCCTGCAGGAGAAAGCAACACATCTTGTGGACTAACTGATCTTTATGTATCTATAGAACTCTTTTTCAGTATCACTTAGATGTGCAAATCAAGTGAAGAAGTTTTCAAAAGCAGTTAACTGCCAGAGAAACGATAACGTACTGAATAAGGACTTTTGACAAAAGTTCACTTTCTGTTCCTAATATTTAAGTAGAAGCTAATACTCCTGAAAGTCCAGTCCTGGTTGTACTAGCTCAGCTCTTTTAAAGATTTGGCTCACCTCAGGCATACACATTCACTCTAAGTACTCTCTCTACCCAGGTGTTGACACCACTCTATGGAGCCAGCATGTTTTCACCGAAAACTGCATGTTCTCCAGCCTCAGGTACACTCGGCTCCCTATCCATCACCTGCTCCAGGAAGCTGCTCATGACAGCTCAGAGCTCTACAAGCTTCTTCAGATTATTTTCAGGAAGAAAACCAAAAAATCAGATAAGTTAAAGCAATGTTATGAAAGAGAGAGAGAAGAAAGGTTTTCAAGCCTATCAAATATCATGCCATAGAATTAATGTATGTCCACATCAGAGCCAGCCTGACTGAGCAAGTATCACCTTTTTCCTGTGGACCAAAGTAGCCGCAATTAATGCTGCAATCAAAAAAAAATTAAGACAGGCAAATTAATAGAGACAAGTGACTTTGTTCAATCTCTAGAGACAGTACCACATCGGAGTTGCAGCTGAGTCTACCGGATTGTTAAGAATATACTTGTGAAAAGCCCCCAAACCCTAATCTCTCCAAAATCTCCCTTTCAAGCTTTTAGAGAAAAATTGTGACTACTAACATTTAGTACAAATTTCAAAGTTGCCTATGCTGATCTTGCACTTTCTATACGGAAAGCATAAGAAGTGCTTGAATAACTGTATAGTAATACAATATAGTGCTTTCATGCATGTGTATATCCACTCTATATGCAACTAAAAAAAACCATTTTAAAAACACTGAAACTAGATTCCTCACCTTCCTCTGCAGTACTTGCAGCAGAAAGCACCTACTCTCCTGCTCAAATGGCAGATTGTTTTGATTGCAACTCACTCTACTGCAAAAGTTCTGATCTCTGTTCTTAAGTCAGACGATGCATCGGTCCAAACTCAACTAAGTACCAAATAGTAATGTTTATTTGTCTGACTCAAATTAACAAAAAAGCTGAAAATATTTAAGTGCTTAAGGTTAAGTACAGCATAACAGCAAATAGAAGAATATACCTCAAAAAATAATAAATTTTCTTAATACAGTAGGTTTTTCAATTAAAAAGAAGTATCACCAAAGATATAAAAATAGTATCTTGCAAGAAGTGTCTTATTTGACATATGGTATAGAAGCCACGATGTTTTTTCAAAAGTAATTTTTTAATTTTTTTTTTTTAACCAACAAAAGTGATGTTAACACAAGAATCTAGACCACAGTCCTACACATATACTGCAGCTTTGCAATTTTGTCACATAATTTTGATTAACTAGAGTATTTTTACGTTCCTAAAATATTTCAGTATTTGTTACAGGTCATTAAACAGTGTAAGATTTTGCCTGAAAGGAGCCTATATATAAATGACTAACAGGGAAATGTATGAAACATGCAGACATGCATTCATTATAAGCTAGTGCAAAATTCTCAAAGACACTTAATATCACAGAACTTGGGCTTTTAAATGAGTTTGATGCTTTGAGACCTTTCAAAAAAAGTACACAGCATTGAAAATTACCTGTCAATCTCTTCAAGGACATCAGCAACTGAGATCAATGGCTTTCGCACATGTTGATGCAAATTGTGCTGTAGTAGTGGTAAGCAGAGATTCCACTGGGTTGCACAAACCACCTGAATCACACCAGGATCTCCCAACTGAACTGCACGTTTTAACGTTAACTCAAGATTTTTTATCAATTTCAGCTGAGCCTACATACATGAAGAATTAATTAGCATTTCTGCATTTAATAAATGGAATTTCTTACATGTTCCTCCAAATTTTAATCTTAGGACTGTTTTCAGTAGAAAGCAGTCCCTCAGCCAGCAGACTTCAGAAACTTTTTTTGTAATAATTCCTTTAATTATTTTTTTTTTTGTAAACAGGCATCGATAACTAAGGAGTAATTTTTTTAGGTATCCCACGCTGCTGTCACATATTTCTGGCAGAAGTCTGTCAGCTATTTCCCATTCTTATGATAAACAAAAATTGATAATTGTGAATACTTGTGAATTCAGAAGGTTAAGCCATTTTGGGTTTTTTTCACATTCAGCTACAGATGCAGTACAGAAGAGGAAAAAAAGAAATATTATGAATGGAATTCGCCATACTGTCAATTAAACTTGGTTCTTATTAAACCTAATAGCCAATGTTACCTACAGTAACAGACATGTGATTTATTACGCTAATTTTAGAGGCTATGCAAGTGAAAAAAAAACCAGAAAAAAACACAGAAAAAAAAAATCAAACAAAACCCCTCTCCAACTGCATACACTGTAGACCTGAAGTTTGGAAATATCTAAATATACTGTTTTACATTTTAGTATTAGTAGCATTTCAGATTATGAGGAATTCATTAACAAAGGGTTTTTTTTCAAAAGGTGAGTGGAATTTCTGAACCCCAAAATGTGAACAGCCCTAGATAGGAGTAAGTCTTTGCACTACCAATTTCCACTAAACATATTCCTACTTCCCACTGTAGGAACTTTAGGTGACTCTAACAGCTGGTCTAAACTGCTCATTGTAGGCATCTCTCTAACCCCATTGATAATATTGATATTTAGGCTTCTAACTTTGATGGTCTGAATTATAACTGAGCCAACCAACCACAGAAATTCAAGAAAATCCTCCCTAGTGTGACAATTTATCAGGAACAATCTGCATTTCTCTGACATAAGAATTTGTGTGAAATTGACCATAACATGCAATCACAGCTGAGATGGACTCAATGATCCCTAGTGGTCATTCCCAACCCAAGATATTTCACGAAAAGAGCTTCCATAAAGGCAAAATATGAAAACATGAGAGTGTCACCCTTTCATGCCTCAATGCTACCATCTTTGCTCTTGGAAAGTAATATATTATGAACCTTTATGGTCAGACGGAAGATTTAAGGGAGCAACACACAACTGTGGTTTATTTTTCTCTGTTTCCTTCTTGGAAGTCCAATTTAAAAGAATATGAAGGTTAAAAGAATTCCTGTTCAGTATAATGTAATTAAGATACACAGTCAAATGCAATTTTCCACATTTAACAAATTAAAACTTTTACTTTTCTCTCAAAGTTAAAGAATATACCTCAACAACTCCTTTGGTATAAGTCACAATTTCAGTGCCATTTTTCTTCATTTCATATTCGCATTCCAGACATTCTATCTCAATAAGTTTCCCTTGCTCCTATGAAGTATCAATACACAAAATACTAATTTCAACAATTAAAAAGAAAAACAATGAAGATTAAACCCATGCAATTACAGTAACACAGCACTGTACCTTCCTACTGAAAATCCCACTATACTAGCCAGTTAACTGAGATGATGCAAAGGGAATAGAATTTGTTGTTTGAAGCGCAGTCACTTTTTACTCACTGGAGGCTGCAAGATAACTTCTAAGTTGTTCATTGCCAGAATTTGTGGTAAGAAAACCAGTGTACACCTGATTCCTCCTATACTTGATTTGATTTCAGTTCTAATAGAATCATAGAATCACAGAATGGTTTGAGTTGGAAGGACCTTAAACCCCATCCAGTTCCAACACCCTTCCATGGGTAGGGACACCTTCCACCGTCCCAATATACCCCAAACCCTGTCCAAGCTGGCCTTGAACACTTCCAGGGATGGAGCAGCCACAGCTTTTCTGGGCAACCTGTGCCAGGGCCTCATCACTCTCACAAGGAAGAATATTTTCATAATATCTGATTTAAATCTCCCCTCTTCCATTTACTCATTAACATTATTAGAAGGGTACAGGCTTGGAATAAATAAGCGCTAGTCAAGACAGAAAGGATTCAGCTTGACGGGCAGTGAAACTTCTAAGTGAAAAATGAGGTTAGACTTTTAACAGCTTAGGAAAGAGCTGACTATTAAATCTTACAAATCATATGTATGGATCATAGAAACACCTAAGGTACGCTGTATTTAGGTGAAATTGGTATAGTAAGGAAATTCAGACAGCCTCTCCACCCCTAATTCGTTATGAGCTGCTATCAAATCACTCATCATGACCTTTGGTAATTTAACATCCCCATGACTGGAAAAGAGAACAGATCATGAAAAACTTAATGACAAATACACACAGAGATAGAATTCATGTTATGGTTGAGAAATTTGTCAGTACTTGGCAAAAGCCGAGGAACTGAAATTTTGACATAGATTTCTCTCACTCTACTATCACAAGAAATCACTGTCAAATGATGCTGGGCAATCAGAAGATGGTCGCTTAAAAACACATTAACTCCAATGGAGAAGGTTGAAATAGAAGCAAAGTTTCTCTATTTCTGCCACACAACACATATTTCCTACTACTGTCTACACAAATCTTAGATTAAATCCTTGTGAATCTTTGATCCAGGGGATTTAAACACACCTTCCAGTGAAATGCTATGGATTTGTATACGATTTTAGACTTTCAGGAAATGTGCAGAATAATGGGCCTGAATCAGACACCCAGAAGAAAAAAAAATTCTGTGAGGGTAAGTTAGATTTTATGAGTAACTCAAAGTGGGATCATTGTAATAGAAACTGGAATTTAACTTCTAATCAAACTCTTGCACAGGTAACATTTTAAAAACACAAGCAAAAATTTACAGTTAATATTTATTTGCCAAAACAAACTTCACTGCTAATCACCCTAGTCTACCCACACCCTACATTCTGACTTTGCATCTGCTTCTCTAGTTTAGGAATAGATCAAGTATCCAAATAATTATTTGTATCAATGAATATATAAACAATACACATATGGACAGAATACCGTAGAACCATTAGTACTATTTTTAAAATAAAAACACAAAAGGGGTGTGGGAGTGTGGGGGCGAGTGTAAAAAAAATCCAAACCCACATAATTAAAACTTACAGTAATTGGAGCGCTCTTCAAATCAAGTATACAATGAGCTGCGAGCTCAGTGCAGTTTACTTTCAGAGAAAAATGAGCTAATTCCAGAATCAAAGGAATCCTTCAGAAATACAAAAACATCACTCAGAGAATTTGATATTGCTCTTCCATGGAATTAAAAAAACACTTTGAAAGTAACTGTGCAATGTATCTGAAAACCTTAAAGTCATATGAATATTAGAGGAATTATTATTATAATGCTAAATGTTATTATAATTATTATTATAATTATACTAGTAATGCTCACAGTTAACAAGGAAAAAGGAAAGAGTTCAAAGCTGGCTACATGAAAAACATAAAAGTTAATCTGTTTATGGAAAATAATTAGCATATTCCTATGCAGTCTGCACAAACAGTTCCTGAGGAAGACAAAAAATACAGAATGAAATGCATGAAGCACAGACATGGTGAAGTCAGAAACTTCAGATTGCAAAAAGATTGCAGAAAATTTTGGAAATACAATTCAGTGAACTGACACACAAAGCAGTTAAATGCATCAGTCTGCTACCTAGGAACTAAGAACACAGACCCAGAGATGGAGACTCTGTTCTAACTGTTTGGATGTCTACAAGCAACCAAATGAGCAGAGTGTACTGTCTGGAACAGGAGAAGTGATAAGATACCTGAATATTGTCAAAGAGGGTTTACCTTAAGTAAAAATGTAGTATTACTTCCATATGTAACAGCTGTGATATAACTGCTGGAATAGTGGTCAATTTAGTCTTTCAAACTTATGCTGAAGAGTTGGGAAGGGCCCCAGGAAAAGTTAAAAATTAACTACAGTCTGAAAAATACATGTCAATTTTAAGACCTTTTAAAAAATCTTGTTTTATTAATAAGAAATTATTATGGAAAGATTTAATCATATTATACAGACAGCTGTAAGGAAGAAGATACTTAATCTTGGGTTCTGTCATAAAGCTGGATAGGATTTTGTCCTTTTTTAAGGTGACCTATGTGTTAACACAACACAAACAACTAAGTATGAGTTCAATCTCTGCAAGGTCATCAGGAATTTCGACAGACTTCAATAGAAGCAGGATCAGCTTCATCATCAACTTCCAGGGGACTATGACAAATAAAACTCACTTCACATTGAGAACAGATGCTGGAGGTACGTCATATTCTTTCAAAAGCATATATAAAGAAGTCAGATTTGCGGTGGCATCACTTGGAAATACATTTGTGTCCCACTGCCTGCAACATATGAGGAATTGGGTCATAATTTTTCATGAGAAATGTTATTGCATTAAAATTTTGAAATAACTCTCCTAACTTCAGGATAGATGGCTCTTATTCCAAAGCATTAGTGGGCTACCTGGATTTTGAAATATCGAGGAAAAAAAAAATCGATAAAACCTAACTTCAGTATATTAATTAATATTTCAGACAGTAAAGTTTATCCCAGAACAAAACAAAACAAAAAAAAAAGGTGTGCAAGACTCCTTTCCTATGTCAGTATAAATTAATCCACTGTTACTAAGAAAAGAATCAGTATTTTTAAAATGGGGAAATCTTGAGATACTGAAAAAAATTTTGTGACATTTTGCTATGAAGTCTAATTTTCTATTTTTTTTTTTATGTTTTTAAAATTTTAAGAGTTTAAAAAGCATTATGCTCCATGACTTGTACATTGTATTTTAGGTGATTTCCCCACTTCATCTTTACTTTCTTGTACACAGCTTGGGGATGGAACTGGAGTCCATTTGATATTAAAATGTCTTTCAGACTCTTAAATTCTTTCTTCTGACAATATCTGTATGACACACTAATCCCTACATTCCCAAAGAGATAGCTAACTTTTTAGATGAGGCCGTTCTTTAGACAGATCTGACAGTTATTACCCAAACTGTCACTATAATTTTCCTTTTGAGGAATTAATCTCTGTGGTAGATTTTTCTAAAAGCATATGGGATCCCAGAACCTGATCCTAGCTCTATAATATGCAGCATCAAAGTACAGGTGGAAGGATACATTTTCATACTTACAACTTTAACACCTGCATTTTATAAATAACTGAAAGATGGATGGAATTTTGTACTTCCTTCTCGACCTGGGAAATATCCATTAGTTCATGATACACCTATAAAATAACAATTTTATTATTATTTGATTAAATAAGCAAAAGACAAACACTCAACAGGGCTACAATAAAGCAGGTATGTTGACTGCTTTCATGGACTTTCAGGGCAATGTGGCTACTCTGGCAATCTATGTTGTTCTGCATAGATAACACGAAGATTGCCCAGTAGACCTATTCTGACCTTCCGATAGTCAGGATCAGAACTACTGGCAGAAATACAAACGTGGAACTACCCTCTGAGTTAGAATCCTAATTAATGCAGTTTTAGCACCTTTTGATAGAACTCTTTCTGAAATCAGCTCATCCAGCTGTGAGAAACAAGCCCAATTAAATTTCTTCCGTACCTAGAGATTATAGGCAGGGAAAAAAAATATTATGAAGACATTACGATGAACTGCAGTTACTTCAATTTAACTGTAGAGTCACACATTAAGAGTGTGCAGATCATTTCTTCTGACCCTCACGCTGACCGCCCACAGCTATCAATACTGATTACTTAAGCTGTACTGGAACACTAAGTTCTGCAGGACTTCAGTATGCTCCTACTAAGGCACTCAGTAGTTTGAATCATACTTCTGTAGCCCAAGCACAATTTTAGAACTACTTCATTCCTCACTTCAACGACATTGTCAAACAGCTGTGCTCAACAATTCTTCTGAAAAATACGAAAGCAATTTCTAGCTTGCCCCAGGGTGATTACTTCATTATTATCGCACCTCTGGAAAGTTGTATATTGGTTCTCTCAATTCAAATGTTAAAGAAATTTGTAATATAAACGTACACTTTTGAAATGCAGTGACTGGGGGGTGGACAGAAAAAGACAACAGATAGTGTAGTAGAATGAAAGAAAATATGCCTGCATGCCATGTCCAAGTTTTATTTGCCTCCTTCTCCTTTTGCCACATTTGTCCTCACCCTCTTATTTCCCAAATTAAGGGCATGAAAGAAGTGGGAACTATTGTCATATCCTCCAATTTCCAGCATTATTTATAGGGTTCAAGCTGAATCACTTAAGTATTTATCAGCACGAGAAAAGTCAACAGATACTAAGTATGCCCTCAGTGGCATAAGTCAGGTTAAATTGCTCTCACTACACCTTCTCTTTCAATAGCAATAGTAATAGTAATAGTAACAGTAATAGTAACAGTAACAGTAATAGTACTAGTGATAGTAATTAATCCCAAACAGAATTTCTAGGGTTAGCCACAGTTATCCCCATTATATTATAATGTGTTAGAAGAACATGGAGCAGTAGGGAGCTCTTTGGCTTATAGTATCAAAAATATACAATTTGTGAAAATCTCTGCATATCTACTGAATCGTTTGGTAGCTCACAAAATTTAAATGAAGAAAACAGCTTATATAACAATTATAACTATGATCTTATGAAATGTAGACAGACCTCCTGTCTTAATGGGAGTTTAAAATATTTTTCAGCATTACCATTAAAGAAAATATTTGAGAGTATTTATCTGGAACATTTTCCTTGATAAAGACTGCTGCAGTAGATGAAAACTCTTTTGCTTCTTCCAGTTTTGAAGCATCAAGAAAGCACTCAAGTAAATTTCTGCAGATCAAATAAATGTTCGTATTAAATATTTATTAACACTTCCCAAAATAATTCTTATTTATATTTTTTCAGCACTCTTTGTATTCAAGGTACCACTTCTAAATGCAGTACAAACGATTAGTGCTATAAAGCATTGACTCAACACAGACGAGATCCTCTAGTTTCTACATTTTTGCTTCTTCCAGAAGCTGTTATATACAGCCGCTAACACATATTTTGTGCAGATCGCAAGAAGAATCTTGGAAAATTTGGAGATTTTTGTGAAAACTTTTCTCAACAAGATACCTGGAATTTAAAAGATTAATTATTTAAAAGTGTATGAGAAAAACATTTCTGTGAGATGTATTCCAAGATTCTCCCTTAACTACTGGAAAAGCTGGTATTTCAAAGCCATTTAGCAAAAGAAAACTATTCATATTGGAAACCGCAATATATCTACTGGATTTTCTGTACTTTATCTGATTTGACTGAAAAAGAGCCTGTGACTCCATTACATAAATTAACAACAACTATAAGCATAATACAAAAAAAATTTTAGGAATAAATACAACTTTAAAAAAAATAAATGCAGCCATTAAATGCAACCACAAACATTTGCTTGTTCTCATCAATACCTCAGCAAGAGTTTGGTACCAAGAAACTGCATGCATGGTATTCTAGACAGTTCTTAGCACACCCCTTGGAATGTTTTGTTACTTCCCTCCAGCTTCAGTTTATAAAGAAAATGCTACATAGCAATAAACCTCAGTCATAGACCAAAGAAACAGAAAAGTTCGCAATGAGAAAAGGAAAAACTATGGTAGGAGTGCAAGAGGAACTGGAATCAGTCTGTAGAATAGGGGATCAAACCTTCTCTGCAAAAAGATTGTGGGACCTCAAAAAATTACATGGACACTCCTCCTTTTGCACATGAATCTATTTCTCTCAGTACAATTATCTCAAGGTTTATGCTCCAGCTTTGCTCAGGAAATGTGAGAAGGGTAATACATTGATACTTATGCACCATTTATTTCCCATTACTATCAATGACTCAAACACTACATCCCAAATGACTGTGAAACTTCAGATCTGATTTAGGGCACGGCTGTCTCTGTCACTAAAACTTCAAGCTTAAAGTAAACACTGAAATGAAGCACCTTCTATATTCAGTACATATATGTCTCTTTAAAAAGTTATGAATTAAGCTTTTTACAATAAATACATCTACAACATCACAAGTGAAATACAGCTTAAAGACTACCTCAAGTAGCAGTCCTAAAAGGACTACAGAATGCTCATATGAAAAAATACAATTAAACTTACATCATGAGTTCTGCTCGCCATTCATTGTCTTGCTCTTCAATTTGGTTTAATGCTGTAACAATCTGTGAAAGGCTGGGAATAAGGCAATAGCGGAATCCAGGCTTAAGAAATGGCCTCACAAGTTGCCAATAAAGAACTGAGGCATTATATATCAAAAAAAAATACCTGAAAAATAAGAATCAAAAAAATTAGTATTTCATCAACTTGAATAAACATAAAGCTACAGCTTGAGTACTGTAAGGCACTTCTAAGAAGTTAAAAAGTGCAGTTTTTACTTCTCATTGGAAGGAATCCCGACTAAGAACTGAGAAGACAAGTACAGCACCAGAAGAATATGGTAACTCTTGCAACTGTGCTCTACTCAATAATGAACTGCTTAAAAATAAGCTAACATGATGCTCTCATTCTATAGATCATAACCATAAAAGGGTAAGAAATGCTGAGATATCTACCAGCTTTAAACAGGATTGTTGATCCTGTCAATGTAAGACTGCAGTATCCTTATGCTGTTACAGCACACACAGCAGTAACAGAAGTTACAAAATGGAAAGAAAAATCTAAAGAAAAAGCCCAAACAACACAACTCCATACTACCTCATGAAAATCAAGACAAACAATTGAAAAAGCAGATCAGTAGCATTTCCTGGGATTTAGAGTTAATCTTGTCAGTAGGGCCTACCTTCTGTCATGGGTTGCAAAATCTATTGCCTTCATAAAAAACAGCACAGACTTTTCAAACTCTTCCTAGAATAGAACAAAGAAAAGCTAATGCGATTTGAATATGGCTTTTATAAATCAGTACATCCTTTTCCTATTCAATATGTTCATATTTCATAAATTTTATTTTCAGACCAATTTCAGCTAAACATACTGCCATAGTAAATTGTTGCTACAGAAGCAGAATAACTAAAAACTGGTTGGTAGCCTATTAGTACGCTTTCCTGATTTCAAATTTTAAGATCGTATTTTCAGCTTATTTCATTTCCGCCAAATATTAATTATTGGGACTGAAAATTTCCAAAACTACAAAGCTGCATAGTTTTTAAGCCTTCAGCAAAGAAAGTTTGGAAATATCCAAGAGCAAATTCAGAGGAAAAAAAACGTTATATTCGTTTGTCCCATTAAATATCTTGAGGAATTATTTCCTTCAGAAAACTCCAGCAGGAACCTGTCAACTGAATGATGTGTCAGGCATGACTTTTTATCATTAAAGGAGCTGGGAACCAGCTCTTCAGAGGAGGAGCTAGGCACCCCAGTGGACATCAAGTCGAAGAACACCAGCCAGCAGCAGGCCCTTGCTTTGAAGGTGGCTGACAGTGTCCAGGGATGCCTTAGAGGAGTGTAGCCAGCAGGCTGAGGCATGGGACCCTTCCCTTCTACTCAGCATTGCTGAGGCCACACCAGGAGCACTGTTCCCAGTTCTGGGCTCCTCAGCACAAGAGAGACATGGATGCTGTGGAGAGTCCAACATGGGGCCGCAAAGGTCAAGAAAGAACTGAAGTATCTCTCCTATGGGGAAAGACAGAGAGCTGAGACTGTTGAGCCTGCAGAACGCAGCTCAAAGAAGATCTCATCAGTATGTACAAATTCCTGAAAGGAGAGTGTAAAGAAGATGGGTGAGATAGTAAAAAGGGATTTTTGAAAGTGTAGGAGAAGGATGCAGGGCAAATAGCAAAGCCAAGGTGGAGCTGGATGAGCAGGAATGGGATGACACCAGAGTGGGTCTCTACAGTATGCTAGAATAAAATCTCCAAGAGAATTGGGACTGACCTACTGAGCTCTGGGATGGCATAAGAAGGGTACTGAGCAACAAATGGGAACTGCCTAGATAAAGAGAAAACCAGAGATGAAATATGTACTAAAGTAGAGAAGTTGCACTTGGCCCTTAAGAACACAAGCATCTTAATCAATTAAGAAGGATTCCTTAGGATGGCAACCAAAATAAGGACAAATTTATCTTTTCTAATTGAATGATGATTACTTAGTCACACAGCATGAGATGTTGTGCCACTCGTATTTTCATAAATTATCTAGGAACACAGCAGTGAAAAAACTTTACAACTGATGCGAAGTGTATCTTAAAAGACCATTATAACACACGACACAAGGAACCAAGTCCGGACTGTCCAGTCTGGGACCATTCTTAACTTCTAAGAAGTTAGCAAGAGTCAAGAAGAAAACAGCAAATTTTGATTGAGATTCACGAAACATTACAGAATAGTTTGTTAATTTAGAAACATGACTGGACATGGGACATTTCAAAAAAGCATGAAGTTTTAAAGTGACCATTGACCAGTTATTCTGCACGTGTGCTCATAGAAGAAAGAAAGCACAGAAAATGTAACAGGGAAAAGATTCTAGCTTGAAAGTTAATTCAAACACATTATTCAAAGAAACTGCTAAATCATCTCTCAGGTATATTTGTGAGCACAAATAACACAAGCTATGAGTTACAAAGATGGTGAAGGCCCAGTAGAGAAGCCGTGTGAGGACTGGCTGAGGTCCCTTGGTTTGTTCAGCCTGGAGGAGTCTGAGGCGAGACCTCCTTGCACTCTGCAGCTGCCTCTCAAGGGACAGTGGAAGGGCAGCACCAACCTCTGCTCCCCGTGACCAGGGACAGGACCCAAGGGAACGGCTGGAGCTGTGTCAGGGAAAGTTTTGGCTGGACATCAGGAAAAGGCTCTTCCCCCAGAGTGTGACTGGGCACTGAACAGGCTCCCCGGAGCAGTGGTCATGGCCCCAAAGCTGACAGAGCTCAAGGAGCATTTTGACAACTCTCTCAGTCACAGCGTGGGATTTTTGTGGTTGTCCTGTGCAGGGCCAGGAGTTGGACTTTGATGATCCTTGTGGGTCCCCTCCAACTCAGAACACTCTATGATTCTAAACATCTGTTAAGGCCATTTTTGGGGGCTAGATACCATTAACAGATGATCAAAGCTGACTGATCACAGTACAAGGACAAGTGAAATACTGAAGGCAGAAAACACATCCCACTCCATTTTAAAATCAGCAGGAGATAAAAACTACTTTTCATATATAGGGAATTGTAACACCTCGAAGCAGCACACAGAAGCAGAAATATCCTGTTGAGCTGCTACCACCTCTCATTACAAAAAGCCACATCCAGGTACTACATGGAAATGTTACTGATGAGCGCTGGAAGTACACTGCCACAGAAATGAGCTGTACAACCTCTCTGAGGGCCTCTTCAGTCCTCCACTTCTCACAAGCCTATGAAATGCTTCCCAAATAAAATCGGTAATTATTTTAACAGTTACAGCTAATTTGGTCTGAAAGTATCATATTTAAGTAAAAAGTTAAGAGGGTGACTTAAAACAATCAACCACCTGAAAATTTTTACAAGTATTCTCTTTTATTGTCTTGTCCAAAATATTTGAAATATTAGTCTGATTCAGATGGTAAGTTTTGTTTACTCACAAACTACTTGTTAATGTATTTTCCTTTGATTTTTCCCACAGTCCTGATTATCCTTGTGTCTTTTAAATAACTGAAAGCAACACATAAAAACTTAGGAATAAATACTCGTAAAACCAGGCTTAATATAAAGCAACCTTCATAATTTCTCACCAAATTATCTGTAGAGTGTGGAGCATGCAACTGGCCTTGGCACAAATATGCTCTGCCAAGAAACTGGTTCACAGGAAATCTTCCTTTAAAATACATCTGTAGACAGTCACTGCTAATTTCCAGATATCCCAGCTAAAACCCAAAAAAGGCATTTTAATATTTTTTAAGAAGCAACAAATAATTAAGAATTGTTAGCTTTTAAAAATGCATGCCTAATCAAGGGTAACATCTAACTCCATACCAGTATGCAAGCAATATTCCACAGAGATGCATACCGGTCATGGTATAAACCCATTACAATTTATTAAAGGCATAGTTTTGTCATTCCAAATGTATTAAAAAAAAAATATTTATGTAACAAAACTCCTCAGTCAGTCATAGAACTGCTTACAGTATCCAAGAAATGTTTCCTTTTTAAATACAATTGTTAACACAAAGACAAAATTCTTAACAGAATTTTGGGTTGTTTTTTTTTTTAAGGAGGGGTATTAGCTGGCAGGATTTGTCAGTGCTACACATCAATTTTCAGACCACAAACAGATTTCGACTGGATTGCAGCTTGGGGAAAAGAAATGTTTTACTACAAACTCTGTCTGCTTAAAACCCAATCACTTACGATCATAGACTGAAAATTAACAAATACTTCAAAATTAAAAATCCCTACCACATTTTTATAGAAGACATTTCAATTAGCAACAGCTTTTCATAATTAGAATTGACCGGGGTTATTATTATTTTTATTAGGGTTCTTTTGCCTGGTACGGACTGTTCACCAACATATTTTCTTCGGTCATAACCAAATTGCTTAATGCTAAGTTTTCCATAACAAGAAAAAACAGGCACGGCAAACTTTTTTTATATTCTATGGTACACCTTGCTAATTTGGGTCCGATTACAAACTTCACAAACCACGCTTTGCTGACTGACTATAAAGAAGCGAGGGTTTAGAGGTGGAGTTTTAACGGAAAATGCACGTTTAAACAATTGCTCTCCAAAACCAGAACGGTGTAATACTTTCCTAAGGTACTTCTGAGATTTTTAAAGTAGTAACAGCTCTAAATATAGTGTATCATATACATGTTTTTATTGAATACAGAAAAAAGACCTAAATTACAAACCTGAAGTGCTTGTTCAGCACATAAAACGTATAAGTCGGTGCTGATGTTATCGGATGAGTCAAGTGCAGCTTGTCCTTGACTGGCTGATTTGATTAACTCGTAAGCATTCTTCAAAGCCTGAACATCTGAAATAAAAAAAGGAATAAAGAATTTTTTCTTCCAGGTGTACTGAGATGGTTGCATTCAAAAGACCTGCGTAATATCCAGTCTCTCCTCTGCAGAAATAAATTAAGAATGTTTAAGGAAAATAATGTCACACACACGTTGTTCGAAGTCAGGCATAGTACTAAGATGAAGCATTAACAACTTTCCTGCTATTTAAAATCACTAACGCTAGCACACTAGAAAGTGAGTTTAGAAAACAGATTAGCATCAAGCCGTTTTCCTGTTTTAATTTCACTTCGTTTAGAGACGGGCACAAGGTCGCAGCCGCCGGCCGCCCACTCACCTCGTCCGCTCTCTGCGGCGAGCAGCCGCTCCCTCACCGCCAGCTCCATCCCCCGCTGGACGAGGCTTCACGGCGAGGGGCGAGGCGTGTGGGGCAGCTCCAAGCCGCGAGCGCGAGCCCTTTCCGAAGGTCCCGAACGCTTGCCCGGGGAGCCGAGGGGTGCGGCTGCCGGAGGCGCCCGGCGGAGACCCGCAGGCGGCCCTCGGCTCGCGGCTCTCGCGGCACAGGCGCGTATCCCGGCAGCGCTCCCACAACACACGCGGACCTGCCCTCCCTCTCTCCCTCCCTCTCGCCCCTCGGCCTCCCCCCCTCGAGGGGCCGGGAGGGAGCCGGCCGCCCCCGCGGTCCCGGCTGCGGCGGCGGGCGGGGCAGCTGTTAGGAAACGGCCGCGGCAACGGGCGGCACCGGGGCGGGCACGGGCTCAAGGGCTGGCAGAGGCAACGACTGATGCCTTGCTGCAGATGAAAGTAGTGCTAGCAAATGCTGTCACCAGTAATTTTTGTCCCCGTGCTGAGAGCTTCTAACGCGAAACCTTTAGAAATAAAGCATACACCACCAGTGGCTGAACCTTTGGACTAAAGCAGAACAAAATGCCCAAGAACATTTGGATCATATCTGCCAGCGCAGGAAGAAGTCATAGGTGAGGGTAAATAAACCTTCGGAAAGGAAAGGAAAGGAAAGGAAAGGAAAGGAAAGGAAAGGAAAGGAAAGGAAAGGAGCTGCCTGACTGCACTGACATCAACACATAGAAGAAAATTTAAAGGCTTACACGCATAAATTCAATTTTAAACGTAAACCTTTTGCACTTCGAGCTAGACTGCAGCTCTGTACCAGTAGACTGCTCCAATACAAGGGTCTATAAAGAATTCAGGAGTAGACTCGGTCCCTACCTGTATACTACATAACTCCTCCCTGGCCAAAGTGCCCATTTAAATCAAGTAATTGTCTTGCTTCCATGAATATCGATGAACAGAAATAAAACTAATCTGAAATTAGGTGTGAAAGAGAAGACGTGTGCTGGTGCCTTTACAAACAATTTGTTGGGTGTTAACGTCTTTGAAACGGGTCTTAACATTCCTGCTGACTTTGGGGAGCGGGTTCGTTACCGGGCCAGACAGCTTGGCTCCTGAGAGAGACAAGGGTCTGCAGAAGCCGGAGTTTCTGAACTTTGGTGTAAAGTGACAGGTTCAGGGGGGAATATGGGGTAGGCGGTTAGGGGAGGCTGTACCTTCCTAGTACCTCAGCCGATGGGGAAAGCAAGAAAGCAACACGCGGCCGGGAATTGGGGTAAAAGAGAGGCTGCGTCCTCCTGAAACCCCGCGGGCGTGTGCCTCAGTGGACTCTCTCCCTTTTTTTGAGTTGAGTTGAAGGACTCTTCTGCCTCCTTTTCGGACAAAAACTTCTGGCGTAAATGGATTTTCCTGACAGGTGGGTAAGTGAAAAAAACCTATAGCAAACCTGTGTCAATTTCTGAGGCAGAAAGCAACATATTGGTGTTGTGTAATTATGTTAGATAACGATAACAATGGCTTACTGTGGCTTACCATGATATATATATATATATATATAATGTTTGTACCCAAACTTTGTAACTCTTACTCGGCTACAGCCCAGACACTTCTGGATGTCTGTCGGCAGAATCCCAGACTCGGGTAAGACTAGTGTCTCCTCACACAAATGAGTATGTGAAAGCTCAACTGGCTTCTGTAATGTAGATAATAGCCAAAATGGCACCACCATAATATAAACATCTAAATTTTTTCTATGTTTTATTCATCCTCATGAAATATCTGTGTGTCACGATCCAGTTTAAACCCAGTAGAGCAAAGAAAATTAAGTCTCTGTATAAAACGGAAAGAACTTTGAAGGTTCAAAATATACCCAAAAAACATGATTAAAACCAAACGAGGTTAGATGTTGTTGCCAAAAAATTGATTGTTTTTTTTTTTATTAGTAAAAGAGGCAAAGAGAAAGAAAGAGAAGAGAAAGAAAGAAATAGAAAAAGAAGTGTGCATGGGGAGGTGGGGGGACCCGGGGAGACTGACGGGGGTTGGGTGGAAGCATATTAGCCTTCCAAGGGTCCCAACGACTCGTTGCAACGTCTCGTTGCTCCCCTCCATCTGGTCTTCTCGGTGGTGAGGCTCCCCTGCCACCGCCACGCTGGCACACGCCGAAGAGCATAGAATCCAGTGCATTAATGTACGCTTTGGCCAGGTGGGAACGCCCACGTGCTTCCCTTGCAGGGGGCCAGTTTGACACTGTCCCTTGCAAGACTCTGGATTTGTTGCATCATCTGCAGTGCTCTGGTGCAGGGTCTGGGGACCCCTTTGGGGGGGCTTTAATGGGCCATGACACCCCCTCTGCTGTCCTTCACATGGATGTGGCTTTTTCCTGGGTGAAGGGCCCCTCAGCTGAGCTCCTCTGTACGGTGGAGGATGGGCGTCCACTGCGCCTCTGACCAGAGGCTTTTTTATCACACACCCAAAGCCTTTTCCCCCCCACCCTTGGGTGCGATGGTCTGTGCGAGCCTGGCAGTTGATAGCCCTGGGGCTGTGGTCTCCACCCTGAAGGTGTTAAGCATGTGCTTTGTGAATATCCCCAGCCCTGAGTTGGTACTTTATCTTATCTTCATCAGCGAGCGGTGTAAAGCCTCAGTCAGGGCCCCCATTCAGGGTGTGGTGGCCTTCTCTGCAGATTTTGTAATACAGTTCTGTTACAATAGACAAAAGTCTTGCGTGAAAATGCTTAAGTCATGAACTATAATATTTCAGTCTCTGTACTAAGAGTCTGGCTGTATTATCCTCAATTTCAATGGAACATCACTGGCGGCTTTATAATGAAAAGTGGTCACACAGTTTGTGATAGAAAAGTGACTATCAAAATCTACTAATTATGTCATGGTAAAATGACCAGGAAAATATAGAAATGAAACAAACAAGATCAAGTTAAAATTAATCATTTGAATTAATTTTTAAATGAACTGAAAGGAATTAAATCAAGGAACTGACAAAAAAAAAAATTGTACATTTGGGCGATGGTTATGTATCCCTTCGCTAAGCTTTCTGACTTATTCTTAAATTGTAACCCAGTATAGAATGACTGGTACTCAAATCTGGAAACTAAGAAATAGGTATTAATCCTCCCAGTTGTTACTCAACAACAGTTATGATCTCCTGATATTTTACAAAATAGAAACTGGTGGCAAATTGCTGGTAGCTTTTGCTAAAGGGTCTGTGTCTTTTACTGCCACTAAAGTCACCTGTTTGTACAAATTAGAGATTAAAGTAGTCATGTTAACCCACATAGAAAAAACTTTAAAAATAGAACATCTCCTGTAAACAGTCGAAAGAAAGTGCACCAGGGAGATCACAGTCCAGCTGCCTTTTACAGGATTTCTTTTATTTTCCTTGAATAGATGAGATACTAGATAACATGCTGGATTCCAGTCCTCCTACAGGCAAGGTGAGTCTAGAGAGAATGAGAAATAGTACAGACCAAATACTCTCTAATGAGAATTATATAGATGCCAAAGGAACCATTGGTTTGCTCCATATGCTTTTTTATTATAATTACTTCCTGATTCTTTCGCACTCTGGTTTGCAGGTTCAAACATCTCGTTTCATGCGTTACCTATTTGTCCTTCTCAGAGGGCTTGGCTGTAGTGTGCTGTTTTAACATGTAAGAGAATACAAAAATGGTTTTCTGTAACATTTTCTCACCTGTTGCTCCTTTTTTTCTGTTCTGTGCTAAGGCAGCTTAAGGCCAACTTCATTATCTGTACTGTGGGTGCTGTCCCTTCTCATTACATACTGTGGAATTCACGTATGACCCTGAGGAGACTAGACATATACAATCCGTTTATTCCCAAGTTGCGTACTCATGTAGAGCCATGAATGCACATAAAGAGCAATGAAGGGAAGAAACAAAATTTCTAGGTTGCAATGAGATTTAGACAAACTGGAAGTATTATCTATATACACTATGCATCTTATTCTCTTTGTTTAGAAATCGATCATGATCATGTAACTTGTATTGTTAAATTATTTTCCATTATCAATTCTCTGAATAAAAGCTTAAATCAATCTGGTTTTATTTAAGCTTTAATTACTTGTTCCTAGAAAGCACTTATAACCAAACCATTGAAGCAGTTAATCTACTGAGGTGTGGGTGTATTTTATATAGAAAGACAGCAAATGATAAGTAAGTATCGAATGACACAACGCCTCTGTTGTCTGTGCTGCCCTTGCTTGCCAAAAAAATAATGGCTTAAGGTATATCTTCTCTATCTCGGCTTCTGATGAAAATCCAATACACACTGAACATAGGAATGGAATTGGATCAGAACAAAGGCCTAGCCAGCGAGCTTTCCTTTGACAGAGATGTGCAGTAGAAGGCTAAGGAAGGGTTTTGGACAGGGCATTGCAATATTTCCAGAGTAAGAAATCCCTGAAGCTTCCAACAGCTCAAAACCAGCAAACTTCAGGAGGCCCAGTTACAGTACCTGCATTTTTAATGACCTTTGACATGCTTCCTTTCATGAATTTGCCTCGTTTAACCCCTTCAATACATACAGACTTTTTAATCTCCATTATATTGTGCTGGTCAGATTCAGATGTTAAATAAATATCGCACAAAAAAGAACTTCACAAAAAGTATCTCCAAAAATATTTTTATTTCAAAGATACAACTATAAAAGCCAAACTCTCCTGGGACTTAGCTCTGTGGGATTTTAACTAAGCTCTAGCATTGGGGAAAAAAATTTCATGATGTCAAAACTAAAAATCTTCTCCCATCTGGTCCACTGTGTAGAACTGCTTGTGATACAAAGTCTAGAATTAGTGAAACACTGTGTTTTTACATAGGCAGCTCTGCAGACCAATTCATGCACTCTAACATAATGTAAAGCAGTGATTGCTTAGTGATCCGCCCAACTTATATCATTTAAATGATAGTAGAATAGGATAGCTCATGTTGAATGTTAGGCTCAACTGCTCTTAACGCAATCACTAGGCCATAATATGAATTCATTAATAGTAGATGATTTCTAGCAGCTGTTAACACGGAGTAGCTACAATTACCTGAAACTGACCCTTTTAAACACGCTATNCAGGTGGGTAGGGCATGGGCTTCTGCCGCTGCTGCTGCTGCCCGCCCTCAGCCCCGCCGGCGCGTCCCGTCACTCCGGCGGCAGCAGGTGGGTAGGGCATGGGCTTCTGCCGCTGCTGGCGCCGGAGCGGGCCAGAGACCGCGCCCGGGCTGGGCTCCCCGCGGGAGCAGCGGCTTTGCTCC
>VZTG01007185.1:61796-77122 GCA_013397845.1 Melanocharis versteri | reverse complement strand
GTGTCTTTACAGGTCTGTGAGTCAAGTGTGTGTGGAAAAGTCACTCATTTTCAGAAGTAACACCCCATATCCTACAGACATCGTTTCTGATGCTGGGGGACGTGATCTGCTGTTCTGTGTGCAGCTGGATGACTGTAAGCGATCTTTCTCTTCGTGTATTTTGTTCATAGATTGCCTCTGCTTAGGGAATATTTTTTTGAACTACACGTTATAATTGTTGCTAATTATTTTGGCTGTTACAGTTTCAGAGAGACCGTAGTGAATCAGGGTCTGATCACCAAAGACAAAACAAAGAAAAAGATTATTGCACTATTATTAAGGGTAGGGTCTCTGGCTGAGCACAAATAAGTCTTTATCAATTGCATGTGTATCTGAGATACCTTACATAGTTGGCTACACTTAGAGCAGCAGATAAGGGTTGATGTTTGAAGTGTCCCACTACTATAATTTTCAGACAGTGTTTTCTTATTGTGTCTTGGATTCTTTATTATATATGCTTATTTTCATCCTTTCTTCTCTGCTGGTGAAGATTTTTTTCACTGGTAATCATCTATCCTGTAGGATATGCCATTAACATTCTTTTCTCTTTCTGCTTTCCACATTGTACTTCATTTGAGTGATTCAATGTGCAGTTCCCGGCATTCAGCGCAATTGCTGTGGTCTCACATTTGAACGCTTACCATTTTCTCTTTTGACTTATTTGTCTGGGAGTTGTGGCCCACAGTTCCATGTGCTTCTGAACTAAATCTTTGAGTATTTTAGGTTGGGAGGGGCTCAGGAGTTTTACAGATACAACAGCTAATCAAAATAAGGTTAGCTTTTTATTATCTTGTGCTGCTTTCAGCTCTTTACAGATGTTGCCTGAGTGTTTTGCATACAGGGAAGAACAAAGAGATTATGAGAGCTTCATAATATATAGTATGATAGGTAGTAGGGCTAGAACTTAATCCATTCCAATTTTCAGTAGGTCTCTCAGTGAAGATGAATTTAGGTGAGGGTTTAACCACAGCTTAAAATGCTGTCAGGCTCCTGGGCATTTCAGTCTGTAACTTGGAATCTAAATTTTACCCTTTTCCCACACCACTCATAATATCCTAAAAATAGGATTAAAAGGATTCTGAATTTTTAATGTTATGCACAGAAAGGATCATCCGTGTCCAGATTGATGGCACCAGATTTTTTTAGCCATTTAATATTTGGGCTCTCTATCTATCACACGATTAGACCCACTGAAGAGGCCTAAACATTTCACTGCATGTATATGTTAGTTTTAGCACACCTGGGAACAGAATGCACTGTTCACATGGCATTTTTCTTTTCTGTACTTGTTGTTGGAAGAATATATGGGGAAGACTTTATTTGGGATCACCTGAAGGATCATAATGTTTTCTGGTAGAAACAACCTTCTCCCTAGCGGCCTTTCCCATGGAAATATAGGAACACATATATTTTATTCAACTGATTGTGGCAGCAGCTTTTCCAGGATGGTGTGATGAGCTACCCCTGCCAGAGATATAATCGAGCCCTAATGAATTGTCGCGGCCAGTGAAAGTGATGCACAGGTTGACTTCACCTTGTTGAAACCATTGCTAACAGATTAAATTTTATTCTGCCTTTTTCTACAAGATTAAATAGCCTTTAGTATCTAAACTTAAGCAGTTTAAATATCTTAAGTTTTGCTGCAGAAGGTATTTCCTTCCAGTTTTCAGGTATATTTTGCATTATCTAATGTTGTTAACCTGTGCTAGCAAGTATTCAGCTTTGATAATGGAAGAGTATGTGATGAACTGGATCGCAAATCAGTTAAATGTCTGTGAGTAGCACAACTGCAAATGCTTTCTTTTTCAGGCTAGTGATGATACCCTCAAGTGATTATTAAGTGAGCTGTTCTGCGCACCTGTTTTTGTGAACCTTGTAGGAACTTAATGTTCCTTTGACTTTTATCTCCTTGAAAGATTTATTTGACTGCATAATTAATGGTGTATTTGGATATTAAAAAGCTTTTGTTTCTGCTAGCTGTGCTGTACCTTTGAGCATCTGCTCTGCCCTTCAACAGCAGAATTACATTGAGAGCTTAAGGTTCTTTTTTTACTGTTCTTCTTTTTTCCCCAAATCGACTGGATTATGTAAATTCTTTTTGATACTCTTGTAATTGAGGATACTGCCGCTTGTTCCGGTTGTCAGTGGGATATGTAACCCTTGAACCTTCTAAGATACTTTATTTGGATGCATTGAAAAGTTATTCATATTAGGATGAGTCTATGTAGCATGCCTTTAATAATTTGCTATTTTATAACAGTGCTTTAGCAGTAATAAATTAATATGTTATTGCATCATAACTGTACCATTGAATACCACCAGGTCAGGAAGGTACTGCTGTAGGATACCAATAGAAAGTCTAGTTTTTTAGAATGCCTATTGTCTATTCATACTTATCTTGAGTTTTACCAACCTTAATTATTTTGAATCCATTTAATGTTGGTTTTAGTAAACTCACAAATGGGTAGTGCTTTGTAATGAAAATGTCATGTGTGTCTAATTTGGGCATCTCATGGAAATTGCAGCACATATTAATTTAGCTGTTAAGGAGTCTCACACTTTTTGGAAAGTCACTTTGTGTATTAATATCTGTTTCCCATGAACTGTACAAATTAGTACTCATCATCCTGTTTGTAGATCATATTAGCCTATTAGAAATGTTACTGTGGATTAATTAATATAAGGCACCAGCTAGCTTACAATTACTGAAGTTATTCCTTTTAAAAATATTGGCACAGTATTTACTGTTACCTTTTCTAGTAAATTAATATTGGTGGATTTATTTTTTTTCCTCTTTTCAAACTCTAGCAAAGCTGAACTATTTTCATCAGCCGCAGGATATCAAAGAATCTGATTTTGTGGAGTTCTTAGAGAAGTATGGCAGGCACTCTTTCTTAGCACCATCACAAGTTCAGCCATCGTTCTCTGCTTTTTACCGTGTGAGTTGAAAGAAAATAGCAATCAATTTGCACATATACTTTTACTAAAGCTGTCTGTAATGACGTCTAATGAGAACAGATTGAAAGATTCTTATTTTGTACCTAGAAGCCGTATTATCATAGGATTATAGCATATCCTGGGTTGGATGGGACCCATCGAGTCCAGCTGCTGGCCCTGTACAGGACGCCCCAGCAATCCCACCCTGTGCCTGAGAGAGTTGCCCAAATGCTCCTTGGGTTCTGTCAGCCTTGGGACTGTGACCATTCCCTGAGGAGCCTGTTCAGTGCCCAAGCACCCTCTGGGGGAAGAACCTTTTCCTGATATCCAGCCTAAGCCTCCCCTGACACACTTCCAGCAATTTCCTTGGGTCTTATCCCTTGACATTGAGAGCAGAGATCAGTCTGCCCCTTGGGAGGAAGCTGCAGAGTGCAATGAGGCCTCCCCTCAGTCTCCTCCAGGCTGAACAAGCTGAGTGACTTTAGCTATTCCTTGTATGGCTTCCCCTGGAGACCCTTCACTGTCCCTGTAAACCTCTTTTGGATGCTCTCCAATAGCTTTATGGCTTATGTTGTGGCACCCAAAAGTGCCCTCAGGGCTCGAGATGAGGCCATATCAGCATGCAGAGCAGAGTGGAACAATTGCCTCCCCCTAGCAGCCGGTGATGCTGAACCAGATGCACCGCAGGACACAGATGGCCCTCCTTGTTACCAGAGCACATTGTTGAACTGTTTATCTCTTAGTACTTTCCATTCCTTAGTGTATAAAAAGTTTCTAGTCAGTTTCCTCGTATTTAAGAGGTTGGACAACGTTTTAGACAAAACTGGGTATACACAAAGAAGTACAGATTTGTCTCTTGCCTTTGGCCTTAGTATTCTGCAGTAACATTGTGATTTCTCCAAATTGTCTTTTCAGGCTGGTGATCCAATCTTAATCTACTTCGATTCATCATCTGTATTGGGCATGCTTAGACAGCCAGTAAAAATGGGAGCCAGTGGACTTTGTGTTGATGGAAATCCTGCTGGTTAGTAAAGGGGGAAGAGTATCTTAGGGTGGTTTGCTTCTGTTTTATCTGTTGTTATGTCTTAACTCACCCAGGCTTCCTGGACAGTAAAAGCACAAGCTGTACTCGGATTTTTGCCAACTTGAGCAAGAGCTGCATGACTGACCCTGCCCTAGATGCGGCTTCCTACTACCGTGACTTCACTGTGCTAAAGGTGCATTTCATGTTTCTTTTGTTCAAAATCTTAGTTGTTTGACTTTGCATTGCCTTCTGCTGGGACTTCAGGTAACTGTAAAACTGAAGGTCAGCTGGTGTGTCATCCCTGATCTCCCAGTTGCTGAGGCCTTCTTGCTGGGAAGCCTGTTAAAAATGTCATGACTGGTGATAATCCTTCAATTCAAACTACTTTCCAGTAAATTTCCGTTATTAGCAAATTCTTAATGTATTTAACAGGTACTTCATTGGTACATCATAGTTCTAATGGTTTATCTAAAATTCTCTCGCATTTTAAACAGTTTGTTTACCAAAGTATTCCTGTCTGTTCCATCAACTTGTTCGACTAAGCAGCGTGTTCTCAGTAAAGAATTAGGGCTTTTTTTTTTACATAAAGTGTTATCTCTAAAATCATACTGATGGTGCCTGATTAATATTAGCTCTATCTACATCCATATCAATTTCTCTACTATTTATCCTGACAATAAATTCAAAGTAACCAATTTACTGTTCTGGGTTCATCCTACTGGTCTTACTGAATGCTTATATGAAAATGTCTCCTCTCACCTTGTGGAATTTTTCTGGTTTTCCTAGAGAAAACAACATTGTAAATAGGAATACTTATTAAGGCTGATGATTCAGTTTACCCTTATATTGGAAATCTAAATCTACTTAACTGTAGTAGAGAATATTCTATTGATCAAATTTAATTCATGTTTTCAGGGCTTTCTTTGTCACTGTTGCCAAAATTAAGATTTTCCTTAACTGGATGCTGAAGTGCTTACTTGATTGCAGAAGATGGAGTTTCAGGAATGGATCAGAGATGTGACACTTAAAAGTATCTGCATTCTGCAGGACATTAGCAGGGACGAGCTTAAATTAGTCTTTTGGTATTTTAAAATGGCTTCTGTGAATGATGTCCGTGATTTATAGATTACAAAATGAGGACAAGTTTTCACATCTGGAATAAACAAAGTAATTTTGTCAATATAATATTCAGGCTCTTTTGTAATGATTTTATGGCTTTACTCACTTGCAAACACAGAATTTACTTAGCTTTTTATTGGTGTTGTAAAACGGTTTGTTTATTTTCCCCAGGTCCCAATTAATGACACTGTTGAGCAGTCCATGAAGGTCAGTCTCTGTTGCCAATGAAAAGAGTTTCTGCTTCTGAAGGGAAAATGGGAATGTGCTGTGTGTGAGCCAAGATTTTTCTTGACAAAAGTAGGACATTATAGCAAAAAAAGGATATAAGTAAGGGCGAATTTTTAAATGAATGGGCATAGATAGGACTAAAGTCAGGGAGGTAGCTTATATTCCTGGAAAAAAATTGGGGATCTGGAGCAGTGTGTGATGTGCCCCTAGATCACAGCTACAGCAGGGAGGTAAATCTGACTTGGATGGAAAAGCAATGAAAAAGAGTAAAAAATGCACTCTCCTTTTAAACTATTACTAATTGTTAATATGCTTACTGTCTCCAGGTAAATGTCACCACAGTCTCACCACCTGGAATTCCTCACATGAAAGACAACACATGCACCAATGTTGTTTCTGAGGTATGCGAATCTTCTTTCCTTTTAGAGCAGCTTAAGACAAGCTTGAAGTCATTGCCCTGTTGCCTTACTCTGTCTCCTGTTTCTCTCTAAACTGGACTTTCAGGTGATCTATGAGATAGAATACAGTGGCACAAGTGGGATTCAGAGTGTTTCTGTCCAGTTCAAAGTGAGCAACATCTCTGGGAACTCCAGATCCTCTCTGCAGCAGCACTTCACCGTGCGCTTCTGGGTTAGTATCCCTATCCTCTCTGGAATTTTAATCGAGTTTGTAGTCTGTAGCTTGTGACTCATTTTTGTGCAGATGAGACCTGAAAAGGTTAGAGCAGTGTCACTGTGGTGTAGTAGTAACAGAACCCTGGGGTGCAGATGGTTGAAGACAGGAGGGGAGGCATTTTTGGTCTCAAGTAAACCATGCTAGTAGAAAAATGCAGGCTCAGCACAAGCATGCAGTCTTTCATTGCACGAATTTCAAGGAGCTGATTATTTTTATATGACTATTTTTACTCTTGGTTGGTTTTAGGTGTTTTTTTGTTTGTTTGGGGTTTTTTGGTGGTTTTTTTGAGGGTGGTTTTTTTGTTTGTGTTTTTTGTTTGTTTGTTTTGGGGTTTTTTGTTTAGTTAGTTTTGTTTTGGGCTTTTTGGTGCCTTTGTTTTGTTTTGTTTGGGGTTTTTTGGGGTTTTTGTTTGTTTTGATTTTGTTTTGTTTGGGGTTTTTGTTGGGGTTTTTTTGGTGGGGGTTTGTTGTTTCTTGGTTTTGTTTGTTCATTTGTTTGTTTGTTGGGGTAGAAGGGAAGAGGATGAGATAAGTCAGCAGCATGGCCTTGTGAAGGAAAGGGTCGAAGCTAGGCCGGTATCTGATGTGTTCAGTGTTTGTGAACGAAGTTGCTAAATTTATTCCAGGTACTTACTTAACTTTGACTGTGCAGCAGGAAAGAAAGTTACTTTGAAGGGGGTGGAAATCTGGGAAATACTAATGTGCATTAAGTTCATGTAAATCATGTCCCATAGAGGCAATGTAAAATTGGATAAATGGTGACCTCAGGGGTCAGTAAGTGTGCAGTGCAACCTTGTCGAAGTTATGCCCAGAGGCTCTTGCCATACAACCATTTAAAGTGGAATGGTCCACTAAGAATCAGGGTCGAGGCAGGGTTTGTTCTGCAGCTTTTCTATAGAATTGCCTTCACTTATCTGTTCGCTTCCTCGGAGACGAATGTTGAGCAATAGCAATTCATCGTATTGAGAGCTTGCCTGGTATTACCCACATTTCAGGATACTGACATTTAGTTTTTTACCTCCTGGACTGCAAATGAAATTGGCCAGGTAAGAAAGAGGCCTTGGAAACAAATAGTTTAAGTAGTGTATAATAATCAGTCATTCAAAAAACAGCTTACATTTACATTTTTGAGAATGTGAATTTGATCTTTGGAGATGAATGGATGTCATTGGTGCTAATATTTTCCTCTTCTTCTATTTCTTCCCTTTGCATCTTTGTAGACCAGGACTCTTTCTCATATGTTGCCTAGAAGTGGAAACCCTGGCTATATCACTGGAGCACCACTGTTGATTGCAAACAGTGGTGCCATGCAACATGTATCCTTTTTCTGCTCTGAGTTTTTGTTTATCACTGGGTTTTTTTGATTTCTGGTACTCCGCTGTCTGGACTTCTATAGTCCCTTGATAGGGATAAGGAGGAATATGAGGTGAGTGGATTGTTAAATACAAGATGACTGTTGTATGTTGTCTGTTTATACTTTTGTTTGGCTTCTTGACGTGCAGTCTGTCAGATGAGCATATTAAGGAGTGAAAGTGATGGAAGTTGTTCATGGCTCCTCAGACACACAGTACAATTTGGAATGAACATGAGAACAGACTGCAAAATCAGGTAATAACACACTCTGCAGTCATCCTTCCTGACAGTTGGAAGCTGTGGATTCACTTAGCATGTGTCTTGTTGTCTCTCATGTACTGCTGTGGAGCCTAGGTCCTTCCCTGAGGTAACCAATGGGTCTCTACAGGTATTTCATGTGCTCCTAAGAGAGCTTGAATATTGGAAAGATGGTGGACTGCTAGAATAATCTGAACATTGTGAAGGTCTTCTGGGACATTTTGAGGCTCTAGTCTGGCAATATGTCTTGGGCAAGAATAGCGTTGAGGAGTGAATCTTAAATAGTGGTTGCTTTGATGATTTGGCTCATTCTTTTGACAGGGCAAGCAAAGGGCCACTGATGCGATAAGATGGCTAAAGAGCAGTCAGTTTTCCTTATCATGCATTACCCTGCCATATTTTTCTCCATTCTCATTGCAGAGAGGATTGAAACTGCATCTGTTTAATAGCAATACTTGTTGAGTCATTATAAGAGCCAGAGAAATACTTATTGCAAAGAAAGGATGCTGACAGTGGTTTGGGTTTTTTTTTTGTCCCAGAAATCACTTTGTAAAAGGTGTTATTTTCTCATTTCCAGCCTATCCCCAATACTGAAAGACAATAGTTGTAGTTACATGCAGCAGAAGTTATACAAGGCTTTCCAGGGGATGAACAGAACAGAAGATATTGCTATAACTGGCAGTGCTCGTTCGACCCAGGCAGAAGAGTGGATGACCATTCTGATTCAGAACTGCAGTGTGCAGGTAATATGAATGCAAAAAGACCATCTGTAAATATTTTTCCTTTCGTATCTTTATATTGCCTTGGGGAGGTGGGGGTATCTGGACTTTTTTGGTACGATGATCCTATGACTCTCAGGGGTCTTAATACCTGTAAGGAGTCATTATGGTTCATATTATTGGAGTACTTAACCAAAAAAAAACCCCAAAAACACCAACAAACCCTGACAGATTTCCTATCTCTTGAATCCTGTTCCTGCTGTTTAAATGAGCAAAAAGCGTTAAATACTGAATCCAGTGTTATATTACATAGTTTTCTGACAGCTTTTTGGAACTGATAGTAGCTGGTTACTTCTTATTAATTAATATTATAATCCTTTCTGCTTTTCCATAATAGGGAATATTTTTGTGGGGATATTTATATCCTATTATATTACCTAATAAGATTAAAGTTTGTGAGCCAATTGTATTGTAATAATTGTTAGTCTGTGGGGGGATGTCTAAGTGGAATGTGAAATCCAAGTGGTAAAGCTGAGACAAACTCTTAACTGGAAATGAGATGACAATGGAATGGATGTAGCTCCAAAATGGGTGGTTGACCTGACCAGAAGTTACAAAGTTAGTGCTGAAGTGATTGATTCAGGTTCTGTGACCTATATTATCCAAAATATTAGACTTTGACCATAATGGTCCTTTATCACTTTTAAAATACTATATTAAGTTGATTAGGGTATATTTTATTTTCAGGCTATGAATTGCACTTCCTGTTGTATGGTTCCTGTGACCCTGGAGATACAGATATTGTGGACTAAAGTGGGCCTCCTGTCCAACCCACAAGCTCAAATACTGGGTGCACGGTACTTTTACCAGTGTCACCCTCTTAAGGTATGGAATTAAAAACCCTCCTTCACACACTGAGGTAATTAAATGGGTATTACAGGTTATTTAAGAACCAAGGAATCAAATGGTCTTGAAACTAAGTAAGTTGAGATTTATTGAATTTTAGCAGTTGTCTGGCTGCAATGGTAGCCTTCTGTAGAGGAAGGTTGTTTTGTGGTCTTTTCAGTACTGTCCTCACTCAGTTGCGTAACTGGAAAAGCTACCTTCTTTCCAACCCTTAATGCCACTTAAGGACTCAATCTTTAACCTTTCAGTTATGGTTGGTATAAAGTTGTACTTACAAACTTTCAGTAACTCCATGTTTATTTAGTTGTCTCTTAAAGCCTTGATACAAAATTTGAGTTGAATAATATTTCACAGACTCCACAGAATGCTGATAATCTGTGCAAGAAGACATTTCTGTTGCTCGAAGTGACTAATGCTGATGGCAGCATATTTGGAGAATTGGGGAGGAAGGCTGTAAGCCGGAAAGAGGGTATTCCAGACCAGGTTGGATGGAGTTCTGAACAACCTGGTCTAGTTGAAGGTGTCCTTGCTCATGGCAGAAAGCTTTGAACTAGGTGACCTTTAAAGGTCCCTTCCAGCCCAGACCATTCTGGGATGTCAGCAGGAATGTGTCAGCTAACGCGTCCACAGAGGACAATGAACAGTCTTTTTCAAGCATGTGTCAGTGGATCCCATTATGATTTTTTTTTTTTTTTTGACATCACATAATCTTTTGGGCAGCAGATATATTTCAAGGCTTACACTTCTCTGTAAGTGCTTTAGGGGGAGTAGCTGACACCCGCCTGGGCATCTTCATGGCTGTGAGGTATGGCACGGAAAGTATCTGTCTGATCTGTTAACACTCTTTGAACTGCAGACTCAGTCTAAATGAGATTTTACACACTTTTTGAATGCATCTTGTGATATCCCTTTGTTCTCCCTTCTTGCAAAGTACATGAAGAGAACAGGATAGGAAGATGTTAACCATGTAAAACTCCTGTTACCCTGAGGCAAACAGATAGCCCCATCCCATGAAAATATTTTTTACATCACCTGTTACATGGCTTCATTAACAAAATTTCTGTCTGAGGAAGAAGACTTGAATTCCTAGTAAAAGTGCAGGGTGCAAATCCCTCACTAAGGATTAGCTAATCGAGAAGAATGAGATTCAGATTTGATTTGCTTGATGCTAATTACTTTAGAGCTTTAAGGTATATTGCAAGTTAATTATAAGAAAGCAAGTTTCTGGCAGCAAAAAAAACCCATGCCATTAAAATCAGTACCGACTTCATCAGTGACAATCCACAAATTAGGATCATTAGTAAAGACACTTTAGCAAAGGACCAACTTGCTCTATATCCAGCAGTTATGAATTGCAGCTATTTGTAAGCATACAAGGCTGCCCATTACTTTCAAATTCTGTCAATTCCCAACTTTAGCCTACCAATTCTCTGTCTGAGAGCTATCCTCTAGTTCCTCTAATTATTCTTTAGAGAAACCTTTTTTTATTTAAACCACACTGCATCACTGGAAAGTTGCCTAAGTAACTGACCAGAAAATGACCCAGGGAAGACATCCCAATTTCCACACCCATCCACAATATCTAGTCACAGTTGTATTTGGACTTAATGAAAGTACAGGACATTTTAAAATTATGTAGAGCCCTACAAGAGCATGCTTAAAGTTCCTGGTGGTTGCCTTCTCTCAGCTGTTCAGGAGGGGTTGTGTATGGGGTTTTTTCCCTGCACTAATCTTTCTGATTTTAAAACAGTTTTGGAAGGTCTAAGGTGAAGACACTAAATCAGTCATCTTGAGGCTTCTTGTTGACTAGGGCGACTTGGCCTATTGTGTGTTTACTCATTGATAGGAAAACTTATATCCATCAGAAGTGTTGGGGAAATTCTACTTGTAACTGCTCAGCAGTGGTGAGTTGTGATCGCGGACTGATCTGGCGTGGAGGGCAAGAAGGGGTTAAACTGGCTGGAAGCAGGAATGCTAGGACACCTTGCAAGTGAGTGAAGCTTCCAGGTGATGAGAGAAGAAACAGCCTCAGCATTGTCTTGTAGCCATTCTGGAATGGGAACTGCTCTGGGGCCACCTTTGGGCAGCAGAGCAGCCCTGGGGGATGGACCCACAGCTGGCTGAAGTGCCCCATGCTGATGCTCTCAGGATTGGTGCTGCAGGTGCAAAGGTGCACAAGGAATCTGCACATGATGTCTCTTTGCAGACTCCATGTAGAACCAGGACTATACCCAATGCATTGTTTATTTTATTTTTCTGGTTTTGTTTAAGCACAGAAGTATTTTTTAATTCGCCTTGAGTGATACCACAAAAATTCCCCAATAGGAGTCACAGTATTTTTGTCTTAAGAGTCATGAACTATATCTTGCAACTTTTTAAAATGCTTCCTACAGAATTTTTCTCTGAAGGCAATCTTTGAAATTCCTCTCAGGGAAGTGAATGAGGTGGTAATTTCACAGGTTGGCTTGAACCAATGCAAGCACAGAAGGTATGCTGCCAGTAAACTCCCTCTCAACGTTAGCATGCAGAGCTGGGAAGTGGGGCAGGGAGTGAGGTTGCTCTTTTGGCAGCAGCATGGTCTTAAATCAGCCTAGGGTAGCCATGAAACTCCATGTAGCTCAAAGAGCTAGTGTATTAGTTTTCTTGCAGCATTCTCTTAAAACAGAAAAGAATTGAGGCCTTAGAGGTTCAGTCCCCTGTTTGATCTTCACTGATCGGTCTCCTTCCTGAAACAATATCCTAAAATGTGAGCAGTAAATTTATTATTGTATTGGGTTCCTGCTTTAATTTATTGATATTTATTGATAGGATTGCATCTTGTGGCAGTTCTTTCTGGTAGCAAGCACTTGTCCAAAGAGCCAGGTGATCTTTCATAAAAAATAAAGCTAGCTTCCATCTGTTCTTATTACTAACTAGCTGGTATGTCTTTCCTCTGAGTAGAAGGCTTACTGCAGCAGAGCTTTAGTCACTGCTGCCATTTTGGAGATCTGTAGCATCCGATGCACAGTAGCTACTGATCTTTACTACACCCTCAATTTACCTGCTAAGTATCAATTTTGGGAAAGACGGGTTACTCCTCTGAAAACTCAGGACACTTAACTCCTACCATCCCAAAGACATCGTGCTTGCCAGTCATCTACAGGGAGTCCCCATTAGAAAATTGAGGAGGGGTATGCCTTTTGTATTAAGACTGCTAAACTCTTTTTGCTTCCCTTCTTGTTGTAGTTTCTAAACATGAGCACGGTACATATGACAACTGTCGTTACCTTCACTGACATGACGGATTGGCCAGAACCTCCACGAGGCCAGCCCCAAATGCACTGGAAACTCCCATTTGACATCTTTTTCCCATTCAACGTAGCACTGAATGTAGAAAGAAGTTACAGAGGTGATCTGGCTGGGTATTTTTTGTTGATTCTAATAATGTCTAGTATTTTCTGCTTTTGAAAATAGATGGAGCCTGTATTTTAAGTTTGGTGAGTGAATTGATATATTCAGGATGCAATCCAGATGATGGACTTTTGCCTTCAGGTTTTTATACCATGTCTATGATACCTGTGTGCCTTCTGTTCTTGGATTAAGCCATGCGGACAGCTTGTCCTCTCATGTCCCTATTCTCTGTATGTACCATCTGTGAACATCACTGCAGTGATGCACTTGAGAAATGTTGAGATCCGGAGACATTGCATTAATGAGGGACAAGGAAGAGGACGCTAAAACGATTAGTCCGTGTTCCCAGAAACCAAGGAGTATGGAGAGAGGAGCAAAGTTCAATCGAAGCATTTTGGAGCTGTTCTCAGTTACCTCTCTGTTGGAGAAGCACCTGATTTTTCTGTATTTAAAACATTTAAAATACAGGAGCTCTCCCAGATGGCCTGAATTCTTACTTTATGAGTAGACATGTGTGCCAGTCACCCCTAACCTGTCCTTGTTAGATGACGACAACCACACCTCTATGACGTTTTTTGAATCTTGCTTTTCTGTGTCTTTTCAAATACAGATATTCAATTGAAATTTTCATGGTTTAATCACTGTTTACATTAGCAACAGTGTTGTGTAAAGCAAAGTAATTGTAAATGCCAAATACTGTGAAATACAGTTGAATTTTATTGGTTTGTCAGAACATCTTCCTTCCTGATCTTTTTTTTTCCCCTGGAAGAAATGGGCCTGAATATAGTTTTTTCTAGATAAGAAACATTCTCTTGTTCCAGATAGGAACTGAACTGAAAATGATAACCACTAAAATTCTAGTGGCACATCAGAGAGGGTTGTGAATAGTTCTGAAGCTAAAACATTGATTATTTTAGGAAAATTTGTAGATGTATTATGAGACTGAAGCTTGCTGCAATACCTTACCTCTTGCTCAGTCTCTGGGACCAGGATTTAAGTTTACTGTTTTTGAAGATAAATGTGTTGTTCTGATTATCTAGTCCGCCCTATACCATCACACAGGAAATCTGCTCAATCGTTCCAGCAAGCTGTTGGATGAATGCATTTTTTTTAGCAAAAGATTTTATTATTTATCTTCTTCAGATGATGGAAAAATCTACCCCATCTGATGCCAAGTACTCCAGTGGAATCAATAAAGGCCAAAAATATCAGAGCCCACTTTTAATAAAATGTATTTGTTGCTTTTGTACCTATATTGCACATAGCAACTCTGTTGCTCCTCCTTGTTACAAACTTAAAAAAGAGTGCAAAAATAAACTGAAAAACTTGTAATTACTCAGGATGTCAAAGGAGATAACACAAATAAAACAAAACTACAACCCATTTAAAAGTTTCTGGGTTAATGTCACATATTTGTCTTTGTGCTTGTTTGCATGGTTTATTAGCTGGGAACAAATTCTGTGCAAATGTCTGTGGCTTCCATTGATTCTTGTCCTGGGGCAGCCCAACCAAGCTGGTGTGAACTTTCAGAACTGTGTGCATTCCAGTGTTACACAGGACTGCAACAACCTTTGATTTTTAGATAGATGTGGCTTCTCCGATGTGCCTGTAATGCCTTTGAAAAGCTTTTATAAGAACACATTCGTAGGGTGTCCCATGTCCTCTCATGTCCCTAATTTGTGGAATCCAGGAAATTAATTTAGAGGTGACAGAAAGTGAATTACAAAGGGTTAGCTGGAGAAAAGTCCTGAATGTCACATGTCAATGCCAAATGTGTTGGGACAGGGCTTGCATGAAAAGGATCTGGCATCCTCATTTTCTACATTTTTGAGGTAATTCACTTAGGTGTAAACACAGAGATACTGTTTACTCTATGGGCTGCAAATACGTGAAGTGCTGTAAGAATGCATCACCTTATATTGTAATTATCTGCCATACCCCTAACCTCCAACATGTCCTATTTTCTAGCTCATGTTTGGCTCCTTTCACATTTTGTCATAGCAAGAAATAGAGCTGGAAAGAGCCTCGTGCATAACCTGGTCCAGCCTGAATTAAGGCATGTTCAAAATCTGGCCACGTGACGGCAATGCTTGTGGGTTTAGAAGCTGCAGTTTCCTATAACAGTGCATTTTCCTGTCTACTGTGTCATGTTGTGTTTTTCCCCCCTGCCTGATCTGAAATAGCCTGTGTTGCAATTCGATATCAGGCAACGTTATGACAGTGTCACACACAAGGCAGACTCATATGTCAGATGTACAGGATAGAGTGTTTGTACTCCATGTCAAAGGGCTGAGACAAAACTCCTTAATTTTTCTCCTGTCAGCATTCTAGCTAGAGCCATCTTTCCAACATCTTCCTTTTTTTGAGGCAGTAGGTCTATTTTTAACACTGTCCGAAGGAACACGATCTTTACTAGATAATTTTTAAAGTCCTTTCCAAACCTAACCCTCGATTCTTTGGAAGACGTAATTTTACATTTCAAAGCAGGAGCAGTTGTAGAAGCCGCGGGTGGGGCGGGGCCGGAAGTGACGTAACGCGGCGGTGACGGAGCCAGCGGGGAGCCGGGCAGCGCCGTGCCGAGCCGGGCGGGTGAGTGGGGGCGAGCCGAGCCGAGCCGTGCCGTGCCGAGCCGTGCCGAGCCGGCCTGGAGCACAGAAGTGGGTTGGGCTGCGGGCGCGG
>VZTG01007185.1:2106-61744 GCA_013397845.1 Melanocharis versteri | reverse complement strand
CCGGTCGGGCGGAGGTGGCGGAGGGAGCGCGGGGGTCCCTCCGCGGAGGCGCGGTCCCGTGCTGGTTGTGCCCCCCGTCTGTCGGTGCTGCCCGTTCCCCTTCCGCGTGGAGAACCGGGAGCGGCTGCTGTGTCGCTCGTGACAGAAGGTTGAGAGCTGTGGAGGGAAAGGAGAAGTGAGCTCAGCCTTGGAACTGCCGGGGCGCACCCGCACACCGCCGGTCTCTTGGACCCCACGGACTTTCCAGAGCCGTGCAGATTTGGGGTCACTTTTTCTTGGCGGTCTCAGAGCGTTACTGCTGCGGGGCGTTACCGGCAGTGTGAGATCGCCGTTTGATCCCCTGCGAGCACCAGACGAAGTGGTAAGAGCTGCACGGGCCTCATCCATCCGGAGATCTGTGAGAGCAGGGCTGTTGCTCCTCTTGAGGTTTCTTTTCCCTTGCCGGTCTCTTGTGCCTACTTACAAGATTTCTCCATGCCCAAAGAAAATGCTTAAACCCTCCTGACACTTGCGTGACAGCTAACAGTCACTCCCTAGGTTTTGACCCGACTTTGTGATAAGCCTGTGTTCTTTGCGTACTGTTTCTTCACAGTAGACAGAACAGGATTAGATTAGAGGTTTTTTTAAGTAACCTGATAGCCCTCTGAAATGAGTAATCAAACTCTAGATAATGCAGACTTAAGAAGCAAAGCTTACATGGTTTACCAAAATTATTTGACAACTGTCTCTATACTGTGAAGTCAAGAGTTTTATTTTTTTTTAATGAAAACTCAAATATTTCCATATGCTTATAAAAATTTTCCATGTGCTTACACCTGTGCCGACTCTGTGCCCTTAAATTGATGGATACTTGGAGTGTTTACCTTCTTTCTCTTCCTAGATTTGCTGTTGAGGACACTGAGAAGAAATTTACAAAGGGATAAAATAAAGCTTTCTTCTTTTCTGTTCTATAGTAAAGTATTTATGTTTAGTCACTTCAGAAACAATATTACCTGTTCCGTATTTGTGTCAGTGAATATTTTTTGTTGTGTAAATTGCTTTGCTGATGTATTTTTTTGCTGTATTTCCTTGCTCTTCTAAGCTACTGTTTTGTCAGGGTTGTTATAAAAATTGTGTCCAATAGCAAAGTAAGCATCTTTCAGGCTTAGCTTCAGTAACTCTTCAGCTGTTCTTATTGCATGTTGTGTAACTCGGAATACAAAAACAATGGTATTTTTATGTTTTTCTGCAGCATCTGGGGAAGAAAACATCTGAGAGTCACTGTGCATGATACTCTGAAAAGTCAGTTCAAGATGTAGTAAAAAAAAAAGTAAACAGAATGGTAGAAATTATCACTTAAGGAATGAAATGCAGAATAAAAGACCATATTATGCCAGTATATTAATCTTTTCTCCATCCAAATTTGAGTGCTCTGTTCTCTGCTGCAGTTCTGGACTCTCCCTTGGCTACCATGCGGCACTGTGTTTGGGCTAATCAGGGAGGTGGAAGAAGAGCAGTGGAGATCATTCTATATATATGAAGTAGCCTTGATATAAGGAAAGCAAGAGCATCCTATGCTGATGTATTAGTGGCAGTGTAGTCTAAGGAATTGCTGTGCTTCTCTATTGCTGGTGGTAATATTCACCTGTATAGATGGGTGGGTCAATTAGTCTCTGACCAGAATATTACCATGATCAAGCTGTCTTGCTTGGGGACAAGAATTGCAGCTTTGTTCAGAAGGTGTGGCAAAACTGGTGTACCTTTGGTGCTAGAATTGTTCAGGGACAACTTGAGCATGAGAGCAGATGGAGGAATGAGGAGGTAGGTGCACTGCAAGTCTGTAAAATCATCAGTAGTATGAAGGTGAATAACTGCAGTCTCCACAAAGCTGGAAACTAGGAGAGTATTCAGCTAGTTTTGATTGCTTTCTTGTCCTACCCACATACTTTATCTGGGCATCTGACAGACTGCTGTTCTACCTATGAGTTTTGTTTTATTTTATTTGTTTTCCTGAGTGGTGTCTGGCAATTGTACAACCTTTATTTGATGGATGTAGGGAAACTGGAACAGAACTGGAATGCTAGTTGTATCATCTTTATCTTAACAGCTGGTGGAACCTGGTGTTTTGCTGCTCGGTGCTCAAAACAGGTGGTAGAAGAAAGTAGCAAGATTCGATTGAGGCTAGAGTAAAGAGATGTTAGGAGGAAGGAAATGCTTGAAAGATGCGAATTAATCCTATCTTGAGGTTTATTAGTGGTTTAATCATGCTTGATTAAATTAACCTGTCCTTAGGTTCCTCATTTAGCTTGATTAAAGCAGCTACTCTATGTGCATTTTTTTTTATTTTTTTGTCTTTTTAATTAGCCGGGGAATAAAATATTTGCACAGAGATGTACTTGTGTTTCTTGCAATTATGTCTGGGATGCAGGTAGGTGGACTGAAGCATGTGTGCCTACACATATGGTTATTACCATCAGGATAATTCCATGCTTTTTCTTGAAGATGGAACTCTCTTTAGGATTCCTGGAGGTTCACTACCTTTAACTGTCTGTAACCACAGTTTTACATTGCTCACTTCTTACTATGCTTGTGAAGTACACTTAGGTAAGTAACTGCTGACCATGTAGGAAATCTAGGATTCCCTGCCACTAACAAGGATCCTTCCATAAAAACTACTGGTTTCACGTGGCAAATGAAAGTGCTGATTTATTTTGTATGCGTTTTCTCTTACCAATTCGACCTTTATTTGAGTGTCTGAAAAAGAAAAGCAGCTCCTCAGTATCTGCAATTGTTAAGGGGAACCTGTTGCTTTTTATTTGGAAGCACAGTTAAAAGAAGTTGCACATGCTAAAAATTGGCCAGGTGAGCTTAAAATGAGAGCATTTCAGTTTCTTGTTAGCTATTTAAAATTAATCACAGAATCACAGAATATTCTGAGTTGGAAGGGACCCTCAAGGATCATCAAAGCCTACCTCCTGAAAGGCTTGACTTACTATAAAAAAAGGCTTGTCTTAATAAAAAAAAAAAAAATCAACTGCTGTGATATACCTTTAATCACCGTTCTGGTTTTTTTTGTGAGTGAGTGACCAACATTCTGGTGTTGTCATTGTTTTTATTCTGCAATTGCTAATAATTGGAGTGGGGAGGAGGGGAGAGCAGGGCTTACATGCACTGTGGTGATTAAACCAAATTCCACTTCTAGCGAAGTAAAGATCTCCAAATAGTCTTCTAACAAAGGGACGACCTTATTTTTGGGGTATGGGTTTTTTTTGTTTGTTTGGGGTTTTTGTGGGGGGAGAAGGATGGGGAGGATCTTGTGGTTTTGGTGGTTTTTTTTCTTTTTGAGTGGAGCTCGGCGAGTTGTTTAATATCCCTTGTTTGGAGAAAGTGATACGTTAATGTCAGATCAGTGTGAGTTGGATTTTCTGATAATTCTTGAGACACTGAAGTTTTTCCAAATGTCTTGGACTTTACTTCCCACCACTTGAATATTCTTCATTCTTTGTGAAGTTTTCGCCACAATTTTGAGACCTTCATTTAAGATTGTTTCCTGATCCCAGAAGGTGACGTGTTAACAATTTTAAAAAACAAAACTAAAAAATAAACAGCCCCCCAAACAAATAAACAAAAATAGCTCTCAAAACAACTCCCTTGCAACAATATGGGAGTTGATACTGTTAGAATTTGATTAAATTCTAATAGGAATATAACAGTGATAATATAATGTAGGTGGGGACAGAAAACAGTATAACTAGTGTCTGAGTTAAACTGGGGGACTGTTGTGGATTTTCTGGTGTCTTTGAAGATGAAAAACTGTAGATTTGTGGTTTCTACTAATTGCAGTGATGAGTGCTTGCAGGTGACACTGAGTTGGGCAGGAGTGTTTATCTGCTGTTGTAAAGGAAGGCTCTGCAGAAGGATCTGGACAGGCTGGATTGATGGGCCAAGGCCAGAGGTATGAGGGTCAACAAGGTGAAGTGCTGGTCCTGCCCACGGGTGACAACAACCCCAAGGAGTGCTCCAGGCTGGGCGAGGAATGACAGGAAAGCGCCCAGCGGGAAAGGACCAGGGAGTGCTGGTCGACAGTGGCTGAACATGAGCCCAGGTGGCGAAGAACACCAATGGCACCTGGCTCGTATCAGCCGTGGTGTGGCCACATGCCACATCCTTTAGTGCTCAGGACATTCTATGGTTCTAAATTACCTTGATTCTCTTAATTTAGAAGTGAATTCAGGTGGGATATGGGAGGTAAGTGGAGAGCAAAACCGGCACTCTTGCACTTGTGAAGAGGTTTGGGCTGCAGTGGAGAAAAGAAAGGATGTAAACGGCCTAAGGAGCTAAAGCCACTCTTAGAAGACTGGCTGCAAATCCCTTTCATCTGCTGTCTGCACCAGACTGCAAACATGCGAGAGCGAGGAGAATCCAGGTTAAGTGAGGCCGCTGTGGGAGATGGCTCAGCAGCCTGTGCTGTGGGTAGGGCTGTCTGGACTAGTCTGGGGCTAGACTAAACAGCTGTTAATGCTGTAACTTGCAAAGGCCAGGATTTTGTGCTGCAACGTGGAGTAGAATTACATCATCTGCTGCGAGCGCGGGCGGGACGGCCGGCGGCGGTCGGTGACGTGACGTGGCTGCTGCCGCCGCGGCCGCGGATTGGCTGCCGCGGGGCCGCTGCGGGCGGGGATTGGCTGCGGCGGGNGGCGGCCGGTCCGACAGCCCCGGGAGAGCCGCCGGCCCCTGCGCTGCCGCTCCGCTCGGAGGCGCCGAGGGCCCGGCCCTGCCGCCGGTGCTGCTGCTGTACAGCCGCTCCTGTGCTGCAGCACTGGCTTATAGGCCGGGTCTGGCCAAAGGGACTGGCACCGAGCTCCTGCAGGTACTGCCATGTGGGGCGCTCGGGCACTCGGAACGGTTCCGAGGCCGGGACAAGGTGCTGCTCCGCCGCGCCAGGCGGTGCTGCCGTGACCGCGCTGTGCTGCTGGGATGCGTTCTTGAGAGAAAGGAACCGCAGGGTACTTGCTGCTTTGAGTTGCCTCTTCTCTCTCCCTATACCATCTGCAGGACTCCGGTGAATCTGTATGCGAGCTGCTCTAAAGACCATTTATTTGAAGTTTTCATGTATTTTAGTCAGTTCTTCTGAACTGGCTTCCCTCTGGGGATGTTTCTGGGGTTAAAGTTTGCACAAAGAGCTGCACGTGGATTTTTTTTTCCCTTTCAAATGTTTCAGCTGGTAAGGTGATGAAGCGGTTTAAACAGTAAAAGCCTCTGAATGATACAGAGGACTTAAAATTTGTGTTGCGGTAAAGACTTACTTCATAGAAATTGTGTGCATTTCCTTTGAACTTGATTTATCTCTGTTTCTGTGCTTAAGTATTTTGCAAAATAGTTCTATCGATCAGAGGTTTTTTCCCAGATTTTTTTCACTTGTGGAATGTGTTAACGCTCAGATATGTGCCTTTATATCTAAAACTGTGAAAACTGTTTAGTTTAATTTAGTCAACTCACTGCAGATAATTGTGGACGTGCTATGGCTCTGCGGCCAAAGACTGAAAAAACAGTGTTACAGACTTGTTTTTCAAGGTACAAGTTTTAGGATTTGAGATCGCTGATTGCTTTGAAAGGTAACTATGTCTCTTTACACTGATCTGGAACAGCATCTCAATGTACTGTGCTACTTAACAGCTGTTTTTAAGATAATAAATACATGAAAACCAGGTCATGGTATTGCTTTCTATGAGCAATAGTACAAGGGTAACTTTCATTATTTAAAGAGATAATAGGAAAATGATATTTCTTAAAGGCCATGTTTGGAGACTGGTTTGGAAGAATTAGGTTTTTCTGGTAGTGAAAAAAAAGATTTTTAAGCTGATGCCAGGAGGAATACCTGAGTAATGCATTTTTCTTTTTTTTTATTGCTTCCTCCAAGTAAGGCAGGAAAGTTTTACTTTTTTAAAATTATATACCTTTTTTTATTTGTTTATCACTGAATGTCGGAACCATTCCAGCTATGGAAGTGGTGGAAATGTGAGTGGAATGGAAAATGAGGATTGAAATTAACTTTAAATCCTTGATTGAGTGAGAGGAGAGAAAGGAGTTTGATTAGCCTGAAAGAAAGCCTGTAGTTTACATCATACTGTAAATGGTGCTCTGTCTGTGCTTTCTGGCAGCATCCATTTCCATTTCACATACTGATACCTGCTGCTGCTTTAAACTCTCTGTTTTCTTGTTAACTTGGTCTCCTTGCCTTTTCTCACAAGCTAGTTTCAAAAACATGCTATTTTTTCTAATCTTTTTCCTTCGAAAGATCCATGCTGTCTGACACTTCTCACTCTTCATTGTCTGCCTGCTTTTAGCAAAGTTGTCTCTGGCAAAGGGAAACAGGAGGCAGTCTTCTAGAAGGACAAGGTTGCTCTTAGTTGCAAGCAGCCTGTAGTGAGAATCTGAAGTGGTTCTCCAGCAGATCAGTAGGAGCAGCCAAGGAGATTGCAGAGCTTGATCTGGCCAGTGTGGGTCCGTATTCTGTGACAGCGAAGCACCAGGTGGAGGTTATTACTGTAGCAGGAGTTGGAGGTCTTCGAGGAGACGTAACAGGAAGTGTCTGGAGGTGGAACTTCAGGTAGAGTGCCTGTTTCTGTCCCTTAAGGGGCATAGTCTGTAAAGGGAGCTGAAGGGGAATGGGCAGTTGCACTCAGGGTATTTGTGGTGGAAGGGGTTCTGGATAAAGAACCTGCTGTTTGCCATCTCATGTCAGGAGCTGCTGGATTTTGAGCATCTCTGAGACACAGCTAAGACCCTCTTGAGAAGACAGTGTCTGACACTACAGGTCAAGGTGAGCTTCAAGGCGGAAGGCTGAAACATGAATAGTGGAGACTGTGCAACCCTAGAGGCAGGCACATGAGGTGCCTGGTTAAGGCTCAAAGGGGAAATGTCTAGTTAGTACTGTTCCCCAGCTTCTTTAAGCTTACCCTGTTATGAGAAGAAAACTTTGACTACTTAGTTGCATGATCTGCTCAGAGTCTCTTGTCTGCCTCATCCTGGCAGTGGCCAATATTGTCATTTCAGATGAAATACAGAACTGGAGGGACATTGCAGGTTAATATTATTAAAATGCCATGCAATGTGAGCTTTACTAAACAAAACAAGAGAAACATTATGTGCTGGTGGCTGCCTTGTCTAATGTAGTGGTGTATATTTTGGTAAGGATTATAATGAGGGATAATAATACACTGATACAGGGTAATGAGGCCCCTTCAAGTGTTCACGTACACATATGCCAGAACTGTCAGTGCTGTAAATGTCCTGGTATTTGTAATAGCAGTCTTCCAGTGCAGTTACTATAAGGTCTCCTTGTCCTCTTTTCAGTGTTTCTCTGTACCATAGTTTGTGCAGTTTTGTTTGCTTTATTTCAGTGGTGCAGGGAAATGGATTGAAAGCAAGTAAAGGAAGCAAAGTTTTGTAAAAGGGGAAGGAGAGGTTTCGTGGTTTAAGTACTGTCTGGGAGAACTGGATTCTTCTTAATGTCCTTTGTTTCCTTGGTGAGACAAAATGCGTTACTTGAACTAGACCTGTCATAGGAAATGGCTAATTGTGTATCCCTTGTTTGCTGTGTACTTGCTCTGGTGAATTTTAGAATTAAACGAATCCTGAGTGTTTACAGGTTCAGTCAAGGGAAACTAATGCCAAGTGCTTGGAAATTTGTGTCCTTACTTGTAATCATGGATAAGATCTTGTAATTTGATAGTGCTCAGGGAAAAGTGAGTGAGCATATTTCCTACATTGAATAGGGCTGAGATTCATGAGAAGTATAGTAGATGCTCTGTTATGGAGTGTACAGAGAAGTCTCTATGATACAACCTCTCTCTGTTTTTTTGTTTTTCTTCCAGGCTTCTCCATGAACAAAATTATTACTTTTATCCATTGTAGGTATATTCACTAATAGTGTTTTCCCTTCTCAGGGAGTCATGTTTTGTTCTTTACCTTTAATAAAGATCAGGCAGCAGGTAGGGAAGAGGGGCCTTCAGTTCGTCTATATCATAGTCCGTGTGCAAATTCTGCAAAATGGAGAGTGGGCACAAGGAAATTGTATTAAGATGGTACAGGACAAAGAGGAATTGGACTGGGGCAGTGGGCGAGGAGAGAAATATAGATGGAAAGTCATTGATATTTAACCAGTTTTCCTCCTTCCTCCCTTCATTTTAACTTGCAGATATCCTTGATTTGCAGAAGGCATCTCAAAATGTTGTGTCGAGCTGCTCTGAGCCCTCTTGTCCGTTCCCCTGGATGGTGCTTTGTGTTACCGCCACATGCCATCGCAGCCATTTCCCGTTTATGTATGTATGAGAGAAAGCACACATTTCTAAAATGTTGGTCAGTATGTGTCTGGGCATGCCTATGCTCTTTCCTATGTTGAAAGGAAGATCATCTCATTAACATCATTCAAAACTTACAACCTCTGAAGTGAACTGCAGTTGAAGCTCTACTTTTTCAATGTTACTTTCTCCCTTAACTCAATAATATTCAGCTGGATGTCTGAGTTTGTGTATTTTTCATTCTGACATGCATTTCAAGGAAAAAAAATTAGTTGTAAAAGTACTGCTGCTGTATAAGTTCTTTATTTCAACCTCATACATTCCTGGAAAACAAGATCTGATTGTGTCTGCTCCTCCATTTGCATTTTCAGATGTCTTGAGTAAAGCAAAGAGTAAAACTCAAATTTACTTGGATTAAATTCAAGTGGAAAGATGCATGCAGGAAACCTGAGTGTAGATACATAGGTGCCCTGTAAATAGTTCTTCCCTGAAAACCTGATTTAAGAGAACTGTTCAGTGTCTGCTTGATTAGTGGTCTGAAATAGAAAAAGCAAGGATAGATAAACTCTATTAGATCAAGCGAGTAGCTGTTTACCATTTCATGCAAGATTAATTTCCCACTGGTCCATTCTCTTTTATTAATAATTATATGAATTAGATGTTAAAATCTTGAAAATTCTAAACTTTTTATTTATGAGCTACAGCTCTGTTGACTTCTGTATTTGTAGTATTTCTAAATATTCCTCATTTTCTGAAGTCAGTAATTTTCACAGTGCTAACTATGAGAAGTTTGTTCCCAAGTATTGACAGTATCCAGCAGTGGAGCAACTCTTGTCACTTCATCAGTTGTGATCTAAAGCTGGAGTGATCATTTATCAGAGGGATTTTTTTTGTTCTCCACTGTTTTCTGTTTGTTCTCTGTGGGGTTTTTTTTCTGTTCTGTTCAGCTTGTGTATTTTGAAATTCTGCTTCTTTACTCCTGAGAAGTGAGCCTTCTCTAGGCTACATAGAAGGATCTGCAGTGCCAAATACTTAAGTATATTTCGTATGTGTCCCTTTCTTTATTAAGGAAGTGAAACTGCTGACAGGTATGGGATATAAAAACTGGAATGCTTTTAAGCCTACTTGTCCAAAACCTGGACTGGATGGCTATGTCAGTTCCTCCCTAATTGCATGTGGAGCAAGTTAATGGGCTTGCATCTCCAGAAATGTTTTGCATGTGTAACGTGGGAGCGGATTTTGCATCTCAGTCCAGTGTAAAATAACTAAAAAAATACAGATTTATGCAGCCATAGAGCAAGATTAATGATAAGGACTTTAGTGGGGATGAATTGAATTCTCTGCTTGTTCTAAAATTGTTGTCTTTTCCCTTATTTTTCTGGAAAAAATAAATGGTTTCTTTTCAGATGCTGGTTATCTCTCAACAGCTACCTTCTTGGAACCTTCTAAACCCTGAAGGCAAGAGAACTGGAAATAAACTCCTTTCTGGTCATACTGTGTAGGTTAGGCAAATACTAAATAATAGTACTAAATAGTAAGGTGTAATGCTGGAAACAACAGTGAAATTGTACTCTTTTGCCCGGTCTTTCCTGTGTATTGTAGACCTTATTTACATTCACTAGTATTCCCTTGTGAAAATTGGAGCAAATGAAACTCCACTCTAAATTTCCGTTTTCTGTTTTTATATGTGTGACATGTTAGTGCAGCCTTCACTTATGATTAGTCACTAAGCTTCTTCTGTGTGTATAATGAGCGAAAGATTTATTTAATTAAAGCATTGTTAAATTAAAACCTTTTTTCTTTGTAGCACAATGTTAATTCCTGTCTTTGTCCAGTAGCACCAGGAGTAGTCACTTTAACTCATAAATGAATCTATTTTTATTATAAAGCGCCAAAATTAGAGATACTGAACATATGAAATAAAATTGGGTAACTCTGACCATGGCATAGGAATCAGTTTACTGATTTGTAAAGAAGCCTCTGCATCTTCAGATGATACATTGGTTAGGATTGACTAGAATAGAATAGTTAGTTGTAAGACTCTTAGAGTGGTCACCCAGTCCCACAGCCTGATGCTTCAGGACCGCCCAAAGCTAAAGCACACCATGGGCGTTGTCCAAATGCCTCCTGAACATTGACAGGCTTGGAGTACAAACACACCTTCAGGAGGCCTGTTCCAGGGCTTGAACACCACCATGCGACTTTGAGTTCGTACGTCTGTCATCCCCCTTCAATTCTCCCTAGTTGAGCAATGTGCAAAAATACCTGGCTTAGAGATGTTGTAAAAGCTGTGTTTCTTTTCTAACAGTCGAGCTTTCTGTGCCGCTTCAGACAGGAGAACTCTCTTAACTATATCTAATGAGGCAAGGCAAAGGAGGTGGTTTTTAAAACTAGTCCTTGAGATATGAGCTATATAGGCTCTTTTACAGTGTCTTTCAGTTTGGTCTTCTAGATTCTCAGAGTCGGAGCTCTGTGACGCATGGGATATTGCCTTCTATACCTTAGGGATCAGTAGTGCTGCTCAGGTACTCCTGTCTCTCACTTTGTTTTGGTGAATTGAAAGCTAGCTTCTCACTCCGAGTCACTGAGAAGTGTGTATTGTGAAGGGTCAAAAGTCTGAATGAAACACTTAAAACTGCTTTTTTTTTTCCCTTTCTTTCTTTTCCACAGATCTCCCTTGGCATAGCCAAAGATTAAGGAATGAATCCATCCGTTGTTGGAGCAACATTCCATTTATCACTGTGCCACTCAGCCGTGCACATGGAAAATCATTTGCACACCGCAGTGAGCTGAAGCATGCAAAGCGGATTGTAGTAAAGCTGGGTAGTGCTGTTGTTACTCGAGGGGATGAGTGTGGCTTGGCCCTTGGGAGGCTGGCTTCTATTGTAGAGCAGGTAATTCTGTGACTGAACATTTGTGTTAACTTCAGGTACTCAGTGATTGTTGGATGCTACAGAAGATTGTAATAAACCATCATAAAATACTGATAGTCTTTAAAACAATGTGTTAGCCTTTCCCTTTTCAACCCTCTATGCTGCAGTACTATAAACTCAGTAAATTGTTTTTCGAAGGTGTGGTGGGTTGATTGTGACCATCAGCTAACCATCCACGCAGATTCTTGTTTGCTCCTCTCACCTCTGCCCCACCACCAGTAGGACTGGGAAGAAAATGGGAAGAGCAAAAGTAAGAAAACTCATGGGTTGAAATAAAGATAGTTTAATAAGTGAAGGAGAGGGGAAGAGAAATCAGTGATGGCAATCACTATCTCTCACAAGCAGACCAATGCCCTGCTAGTCCTTGAATGGTGGCTGCCTTGGAAAACAACCTCCTGCGTTTTGCTATTCTGCAACTCTGTTACTGTTAGTGACGCTTTATGGTGTGAAAAGTCCCTTTGGCCAGTTTAAGGTCAGCTGTCTCAAACGTGTCCTCTGAACTAGCCTACCTGCTGGGATGGGACATAGTGGAACAAGGAAAGCCTTAATGGCTGTGCAAGTGCTGCTCAGCATGGGGGAAAGATAAGGCTTTGTAAGGCTTTGATGCTGTGTGAGCACTATTTAGCAATAGGCAAAACATTGGAATGTTATCAAAACTGTTTTAAAACTGAAATTCAAAACAGTATCATATGGACCCATGTGAAGAAAGTTAACTCCATCTTGGCCAAGCCCAGTACAGAGGGAGGGACTTGCACAGTGAAATTTTATGCAATAAGTAAGACATGGCTGGGGCATTAGTTGTCTCTAGTGGGAAGGTGGCACTGAAGTATGTAACTCTGCAAAACGAGTCAACCCTTCTTGATCACCTGAGCATTTGCAGAATTCCTCCAGAGAAAAGCCTGAAACTTCATTACTTGTAGGAAAAACTGATGGGATCAACTCATGTATTTCTTCTCCAAAATGAAAGGATTATCTTGGCAAGCACTGGACATGTCCTTTCTTGGAAGTAAAGTTAACATAATATGTTAAATTCATGTAAGACATTTCGGTTTGGGGCTTTGAAAGGAATCTGGCCAGATACATGTAAAGAGGAAGTAATCGAAAGCTTTACCATTGAGAGTTGGCCTCTTCACTTCTAGAATTCAAAGTTACAGTGTAATGGTAGCTTTGGGAATGGATGGATTCCAGCATGTTTCTGTCACAAAAGCTGATATTGTGAAAAGAAGGTTTATGAGAAGTTACAGATTGCGTGCAGTCCTTGGCATAGCTCCCAAGTGGCTAGGAAGGTGTGCAGAAGTACCGTGAGGGGTGATTGCCTTGCTTTGCGCATCCATAGAGAAGTCAAAACGCTTGTGGCAGCAGGAATTGGTGAGCATAAGGTTACAGTAGCCAGAACTGTCTTGCTCGCACCGATCATACGCCAGGCCCTATTTCTTATTTCCTCTACTTACAGGTCTCAATGCTGCAAAATCAGGGCCGAGAGATGATGATTGTCACCAGTGGGGCTGTAGCTTTTGGAAAGCAGCGGTTGCGTCATGAGATCTTGCTTTCTCAGAGTGTGAGGCAAGCACTTCATTCAGGCCAGAGTCAGCTAAAAGATATGGTGAGAGGCTGGTGGCACTCCTGCTTTTTCTTGAGTGTTGGGTACTACCTGTTGAAGTCACTGTGTGACAGATGCTCTTTGTCTTTGTAGGCTATTCCAGTCCTGGAGGCCCGAGCCTGTGCAGCAGCTGGGCAGAGTGGACTAATGGCTCTGTATGAGGCCATGTTTACACAGTACAGCATCTGTGCAGCTCAAGTAAGGCGTTCCTTCATTCCTAGACTGACTTGCTACTTTCGGAGCTTATTATTGTCACATAAATGGTAGCTTATACAAGAGTACCTTGCTAAATATTTCTGAGACAGAGTTACCTATCATCAAGATAAAATGAATATGCTTTTTCTTTTTGGAGTTCAGGTGTGTCTTGCTCTTTTATGGTGGGGAGGATCTGTTAAGATCTCTTCACAAAAGCTGAAGTTGGTGGTCCAAAGTGAGGGTTTAAAAACCACAAGTGACTAAACTGTGACACATTCTGTAAAGCTGATGGAAGTGCATATCCACACTTCAGAACTTGCTGTCCATCTGCTCTTCAAACCTTTCCAACTTGTGGGTAACGGTATCCCTAGCCTCTGTCTTATACTGAAGGCTGCAACTGAAGGCTGCAAGTTCAGCTGTATCAGTTGAACTACTCTTAAACAGGCTTTGCTTATCTTAGATACTCTGAAAATACAGAATTGCTTTAACTGTAAGGCCTTATTTGTTTAGACACTTTTAATGAATTTAGGAGCCTACTATGAAGTCTTCTTGGAGGAACTTCTTGTTGTCATATGGTAGAGCCAATATGGCCAAATTGTTTATAATATAGCTAAAAATCACTATAGGTCATGCTGGATTGTCATCTTGTTCAAATCTAGTAGACAACTATCATTCCTTTGATATATAAGAATGAATTGCCCATGCCGAAAAACTTAGCATACACATTGATTCCAAGTGCTATTGTAACATTTGAGTGGTGGAGTTGTTTGCTTAGTTCTCAAATGTCCAATGACAGAATAAAAACAAAAAAAAAAGTCTCTCCAGAGCAGGCATTGAGGGTGTTGTTTGTCTTAAAACACCAAAAGAAAGGGGTGCTACCTGTGTGCAGGAGGCAAGATTGTTTCAAAAGAGCAAGTGAGTTCTAGTGAGCAGAAGAAAAGTCTTGATATAAAGCAACCCTTCTGCTCACTACAAGTAGGAACATTAAAGTGGGAGGAAAAACTGGAAAGGCAGCATCTTGAGCAATCTGTTGAATTGTCTAGGGTCTTAGTAGTTATCATCAGCATCTATGTTCTGGTTACAGTTTTTTTCCAAGTTAATTCTTGGAGTGTGTGAGCTTCCAGCTTGAGATAGGCTATTACAGTGGAATAAACCTGATAATATTGTGGAAAGAATATTTCTCACGTGTATTCTATATCTTTTAAATGTGGCTTTTGTTTCTTTAGTGACCCAAAAGACATGACCACTCTGTTACGACACGTTAATACATAAGTTTATGTGATGTTCTTGTAGGAAAGGTGGTAGGCTAAGTAGTTTCTTTCTTCCTTTTAGATTTTAGTCACCAATCTGGATTTCCATGATGAACAGAAGCGTCGCAACTTAAATGGAACGTTACATGAGCTTTTAAGGATGAATATTGTACCTATAATTAACACTAATGATGCAGTTGTTCCACCTCCAGAGCCAAACAGTGATCTGCAGGGGGTAAATGTGGGTGAAGTATTGCAAGGGGGGGTCCTGCTTGCAGATGGTACAGCGCTAATGTGTACTTGACTAATGCCATAACCAGGGACCTCTGAAGTCTACAGCAGAGAAACAAAGATACAGAATTAGTGCGTGGACAGAGGGTGCTGGAGGACTGTGTTGGCTTGTCTGTATTTGGCATGACACAGTGTTGTGGGGTGAAACCAAGGCAAATACTGTCTGCTTTACCGAAAGCAAGCATGCCTCTGCAGATCATCTAATCCAGCACCCCTTCTTAAAACAGCATCAGTTAGCGCCTCTTGCCCTGCCACTGAGCACTAAGGTGCAGAATGCAAGTACTGATGACACTGCTTGTCATTTGGATACCACTTTACTAAAGCGTGCTTTCACACAAAGATCGCCTTTGAAGTTTCCAGTGGGTGTGAAAAAAGTAGCTGAGAAGGGCTTGTTAGTGCTGAGGTAGATTGCTTTTTTATGTTGGCACCAAATAGTTCCTAACACTATTCACTGCTCCTGATATGCATGTGTATTGCAGGTAATTAGTGTGAAGGATAACGACAGTCTGGCAGCACGACTGGCTGTGGAAATGAAAACTGATCTCCTGATTGTTCTTTCAGATGTAGAAGGTTTGTGAGTAATTTCTTTAATTTCTGGTTTTAGTGAAGCACATCAGATTGTCAGACCAACCTCTTTTCCTGTTTTACTGATCTCTTCAGTTCATCTCTTTCACAAGGACAATTGCAATGTTCTACAATAACTCCTTGAGGCCTATACCCAATGTTGATGCCGTGGCATAAGCCAAAGACTGTCTGACACACTGTTGAATCTGGGTGGATGAGAATGCATGTGAACCTGAGACCTGTTCCAGATCCCAGAATACCACATGTACTATGGAACTTCTGCTGGCTTCTCAGAGTTGTATGATAGTCAGGAATAGTATGCAGGATAAAAACTATATGTCTTGAATCAGGAGTATAAACCAAATACTACTCTACAGTAGTTTGTTTCTTCTGGCAGGTGGTTCTGTCAGTGAATTATTGGTGTATTGCAAGTCCTGTTCATTGCTTTCCAGATACCTGGGTCTTGCTAGCTTTTTCTGTCTCCCTTACTTTTGGCTTACACTGCTCTAGTCTTCTGAGCTGTGCTGTTGTGACATAAGCCTGTCACCTATGGATGTTGAACTTCCTTTTCTAGAGAGAGGAGGGTCATGGGTACAGTTTCAGAACAATGCAGTCCACACCACCTTAAGTCACATAGTCTTTTCATCTTCTCCACATGGGTTTTTTTTCAGTAGATCCTGGACTTCAGCATATGCTCAAGGCCCTTAGGAGGAAAGAGCACAGTTTCCATAAGCACAGTTTCTTTTAGCAGGTGCAGCCAGGTTTCATGGTTAATTCTAGTCAAAATGACTGTCTTAGAGCAACTCATAAAAGCAATAGTCAAAACAGTTTGTAAAGAAAACCAAAAACCAGCACACATGTCCTCCAAGCTTATTCATTCAATGTGACAGCTTGTTTATGGAAAGATGTGTGTCCTCTACTTCCCAAGCTATCAAGGGTAGACTGCGCATGTGCTCTCTAATATGTTGCGGCAGTATTTGTGCACATGGAACTTCTGGGAAGTGTAGTGGTAGAGTTGAAGTTTAATACATTAGGTAAACGAAAGTGTCATTCAACTCCAAGCGTAGTGACATTAAATTACTTGATTTTAAAAAATACTAATAAGCTTATGTCTCTGTAGTGTTGTGTTCCTTCTTAGTAGAATTCAACAGTTACCCTTTTTACATGTTTCTGAATTTCCGTTTTCTCACTGTGCAACCCACCATTCAAGAATATCATCTGAGTCTTTGCTGAGGAGGACTATTCTCTGCCTGTTCAGTTGTGGGTTTGTGTATGTGAGCCCTGATTTTGAACATCTAAAAGCTGCAAACTGTCTCAAACCTTAACCAAATGTCATTACCTCCCAGCTTGCTTGCTGCAATTCAGCGTGTGGGTTTCTGGTTCCTTATTTTTTAGGCTTTCAATAAACCTATACCTTTTGGGTCTGCCAGTTAAGAATTTTATGCTTTCAGTCCCACAAAAAGAAGGGTTCAGTGGAAGTTTTCAATCCTGTAAAGTGGAACACAGCTTTTTAGCCTCATGTTGGTTGTTTTTGTTGTTTTTTTTTTTCTTTTTTCACGGGTGAGCTTTGGACATGAGGGTATAGAACTGATTTTTATTATTTATTTCAGGACTCTTTGACAGCCCTCCAGGGTCTGATGATGCAAAGCTTATTGACATATTCTACCCAGGAGACCAGCAGTCTGTAACATTTGGAACCAAATCCCGAGTGGGAATGGGTGGCATGGAAGCCAAGGTAGAAATATGGAACATTTGCTTCATAATCAGAAAGGGAAGGGAGCTACATGAGATGATTGTGCTTTGTGCTGCTGTTCAGATGGATCTTGGCAGGCTGCAGGAATTGGCAGATGGGAACCTTAGGAGTTCAATAAAAGGAAATGCTGAGTCTTATGCCTAGGGACACTGGTATGGGCTGGAGAGTTGACTGCCTCGAATGCAAGTTCAGTGGAAAGGGCATAGGGGTCCTGGTAGACACCAGATGGAATGTATGCCAGTAATATGGCCTTTGGGCAAAGCAGGCCAACAGTGTCCTGGGTTGTATTAGAAAGGACATAGCCAGCAGGTCAAGGAAAATTACTACTTTCATCTACCCAGCACTAGTGAAACCACATCTGTAGAGTTGAGTCTGGTTCTAGACACTGCAGTACAGGAAGGACATGGCATGCTGCAGTGAAACCAACAGAGAGCCATGGATATGATTAAAGAATTGGAGCACTGTCACACTGAGAGAGGCTGAGAGCTAGGATTGTTTACACTGGAAAAGAGAAGGTTTGGGTATAAATAGCTGAAGGAAGGGTTTAGAGAAGGCAGAACCAGATTCTTCTCAGTGGTATCCAGGGAACAGACAAGAGGCCATGGGCACAGACTGAAATACAAGTGATTAAACTGAAATGTAAGAATTTTACTGTGAGGTTGCTGAAGCACTGGAGCAGGTTGCCAAGAGAGCCTGTGGATTCTCTGTTTGGAGATGTTCAATACCTGGCTGGATGGTGTCTTGAGTAACTTGCTCTAGTTGACCCTGCTTTCAGCAGGCAGTTAGACTATATGATTTCCAGGGATCCTTTCCAGTCTCAGCTATTCTTTGAGTACTCTGTAATGGTATATGGGTTCCTTTTGCTTTTCTTTTAGGTCCATGTGAATTGAAAAGAGCAAGCAATGAATTACACTCCAGTAGATTTTAAAATGCTACATTTGGAACTGTATTTTAGTGTTTTAAATTAAAATAAGAGTCAGTTCTCAGTTCTTTCCTACATGATAATTCAAAGATTTTGGGAATCCCTGTCTCTTAAATCTGATATGGCACCTCCCTCTCCTTTCTGAGTTTGTACAATCTACTGTTTGCTTCTGAAGGATATATTGGTGGAGACCAAGGTACTTCAGTTTTTGAGTGCAAGATTCTTAGAGGTGCGAGGGCTAATGGGTTTTAGTGCTGTGTACAGCCAGGTGGTCTCAGTATTCACTGCTGTGAGTACATGAACATGGGTGTGTTGTGAGACTTCAGCATATGTCTCTCATGAGGCTGAGATACGTGGTGCTGTAGTGTTAATTGCTGCAGGTTTCCCAGGGACATATCTGGAAAGTTGTCTGTAAAAACCAAAGCAGATCTTGACTAAGCAGGAAAAGGCCAAAGTAAAATTCTTCACCAGTTATGTTATTGATTATTCCCTTTTCTGAAGAATCAGGTCAGGCACACTCTTAAGTATCAGAGCATGGACTGGAAGGTGGCAAAAGGAGGAGGCATTTGTAGCTATGGGATGTACAAAGATTATTAGAAGTGACTTTCCCTTATCTGGCTTCTAGGATAGTTTAAACAATTCCAGGTATTGAAGGTAAAGATGCCAAGGTCGGAGAGTACTTTTATTGTAAAACTAATAATCTGTTAGAGTTTTTTGGTGTCTTTTGAGTCATATAGAGGAAAATCTTGATGCAGGTGTTGTAACAAAAATTTGCTACAGTTGAGAAGGTAGGTGACATTTTTGGAAAACTGTAACATCAATAATAGAAAACAGATGGCGGCTCAAAGAACAAATCTCGATTTTCAGCGTGAAATTTGAGCAATAATGAAGCAGTTGATGGTCTTTTGGTAGCTGAGTTTGATGTGATAGGCCTATCTGACATTTGTGTCTCATAGTGACTATGGACTGTAATACCAAATTGTAGAACCATATTAGGAAAGCATAGAAGTGAGTAAGCAGAGAAGCTTTTGCATTTAAAAAAATGACACATAATTAAATGTAGTAGTGGATAATATTGCCCATACCTTGACTGGGAAAAGAAATGAAGGAAACCACTGGCAGTACCTCTTCAGCAGGTAGCATCTGGGATTTGAGAGAAATCATGTTCTGCTCAAAAATGTGGAAAGAGGCTAATCTTAGGACCAGTCAGTACACAGGGGTTTCAAAGGACCCTTACTAATGCAGAAGGACTAAGCAAATTTCAGTATTCCAACACTGAAGTTCAGAAATTCCCAAAGTGTGTTGAATGCTCTTTGAAAGCATAAGTGATCAGTCTGGGCATCAAAGTGGGCCAAGAAGAGAGAGTGGTGAGAGTGGTGATTCAAATAACCAGTGAATCTCTGGCTCTGTCCTTTCCTGTAGGTGAAAGCAGCTCTGTGGGCCCTGCAAGGAGGCACTTCTGTAGTGATTGCAAATGGAACCCACCCAAAGATCTCAGGTCATGTCATCACAGATATTGTAGAAGGGAAAAAAGTTGGAACTTTTTTTTCTGAGGTAAAACCTGCAGGTGAGTACAGAGGTAATGCATACCTTGAGAGTTGTAGAGATTTCCTGAAAAATTAGAGTTGAAATTTGTCTAGAGCTGCACAATAACTGGGAAACCACTCTCTGCTTGCAAAATGGATTTTGAAAGGTATTTTCTAAAGTAGGGACAGAGACTGCTGAATTCCCTGCTCTTCTTCTCTCCAGCTGATAAACTGGTGCATCAGACTTGCATTTGAAGAATGCAGTGAGTAGAGTAGAAGTTTTGCCTTTTGTAGTCTTAAGCGTTATCATCAAGTATCCGTGATTTCAGTGTGAAAATAGGGACATAGAATGTGCTGCTGAACTAAGCTAGTGTTTCGGTTTATTTTTTATCATAAATTTCTTTTGCGACTCAGTCTTCTGGTGTGGTAGGTAGGAATGTTTTCCTGCCACTGCATTGCTGGAACTGTGTAATTATTGCTGGACAAAATCAGACCAAAGATCCATGACCTTAGCAGAATAGATACTGGAGTGATACGTTTGACTTACACGTTAAGCCAAGTGAATTTCTTTGTGTGTAGTAATCCTTAATGGATTTCTTGTATAAATATGTCAGATCATCCTTTGAATGCACTTGGTGTCATTATGCTCAAGTGCCTTTTTGGTTAGCCCCACTTTAATAAGTTGGTATCAGCAGTAAAGCTTTTAATCTAGTGATCCCATTCCGAGTCACAAATACGGTAAGTAGCAAAAGTCCGTCCCTGTGGACTGTTGTGGTGTTTACTCCAATCATCTCTTTGTCTTCTATCTTCCAAAACCCGCACTTTAGAAATTCAAGTAACTTTTAAAAATCAAGTATATCTGCTTTCATACGTAATTTTTCTCCAAGAACACTAAAAAATGCCCTATTTTGGAAAGTGTGATATCACTTTAAGAAGCTGTTTTAAGATGTCTTAAATTAGTCTAATTAATCTCATGTCCACAAGTTCTTTTCTTACACTTCCCACTATACCTCTCTATAATTTCTACTCTGGAAATTTCCCTGGGACCCTTCTTAAATGGAAGTTGGGTTCAAGTCACCTGGTTTACAGGCTATTTCAGGAGAGTTAAAAATGGCAGTTTATCTGTGAGCTACTTGTGAATTCTTTGCAGAAATGCTACCTGAACGTGGTGACTTGAAACAGAAACACAACCTGTTTTATATAATTTCAGCAGCTTACTTCTAAAATGCGTACAAGAAAAGACAGGGAAAACAATTTTTCTGCAAGCTGTTACTAGACTTTTGGCTTCCATTATTGTTTGTGTGTTCCCATGCATACATTCCTCAGCTGGATACTTAAAATTTTGAAAGTTTGCCTCTTTTCTTTCAGTTGCCTACTGTGCCCTAGAGACTTAGCTATCCTGTTGTTCTTTTGCCCTTTGTCAAGTCTTTTTGATACATCCTGCACACTTGCTGTGACACAGAGACAGAATCTTTGTGGTGATTCTTTATATAGGGACCATAGCAGTATTTTTGTGTCAGGTAGACTTTTCTGTCTTAGAATACAACATTTTTCTTGAATTTGTCTGCTAAAAGCTGTACCAGCTTTCATGCTCTGAACAAGGAATTGGAAGACAAATGGGCTAGTGCTCACTTCTGCCTATGCTGTTACTTTGTCTGCATAGCATATTTTTGGGTTTTTTTGCAGGCCCTACTGTAGAACAGCAGGCTGAAATGGCTCGAGCTGGTGGCAGGACCTTGGCGGCTCTACAGCCTGAGCAGGTGACAGAACAATATGGCCAAGTTGTTAATACTGTGCATGTGTGGCAAGTTTTACAACACAGACTTATAACATAAATGGGCCCCTTGGGACGAGAATCTATTATTTCTGTGCCAGATCCATTGTTTGTATTGTAGCCTGCTTAAAGACGAGAAAAGCAAAAAGATCATGTTCCTTGGGGCTGTGAAGTAATATGGGCTTTCATGCGGGGTTTATAAAAATTTTGATAGCATCAGGTAACACACAAAAGTGAATTGTGATCAGAGCTGCTGGAGAATTGACTGGAATAACTTGCTCCATTGACACCTGTGTGGAGTTTACAACATATATACAAAAGCAGAGCTGTAGACAATTACTACTCTGCAGCTGGGTGGGTATGATGTGGTACAAGATGCTCTTAAAGGAAGGACATATGAATTTGGTGAAGAAGACTGGGCAAGGAAAGCAAGATAATAAAAAGCAAGGTAAAGGCTCCAGCAGCGTTCAGTCTTCTTTTTCAGTGTGATGCAGGCTGGAAAAATCAACTGGCCAAGTATTGGGAGAGTTAAGATGGTGAGAGGATGTGGTCAGTATAAATGGACTATAGGAACTAGATGTCAAACAGCATGGACTTTGAGTAAGAAGTCAGTTCAGAAACTGTTCTATCTTTCAGAGAGCAGAGATTATTTATCGTCTTGCTGATTTACTAACGGACCAGAGAGAAGAAATTCTCTTGGCAAACAAAAAGGACTTAGAGGAGGCTGAAAATAAAGGTACTGTTTCAAATCCTTCCATAGTAATACTATCATCTGGGACCTCTCTGGGTCTCAAGACAAATGAGTCGAACTAGAATCTTCTGTCACCGGGATTGGGCAGTATGGCTGACACAGATTAGTAACCCAGGACTGTGAGAGCTTGTCAGTGTAAACAGCTGCAGCCTCCTTCATTGCATGAAACAGATGCCTTCATCAGAGAAGATACTGAGGCAGTTGAAAATACCAAGTGGTGTATTGTAAAAGAAAAAAAAATGGAACAAATATCACAAATATCTCTGTTACTGTCATGCGTAAAGTGACTGTTTTCTGGGCTGATTAATGTAATGTTTGGTTCCTGAAGGGAAGGCTATCATCTCTACACTTGAATTGATGCTTGCCAAAGCATCAGTTGTTCCCTTCTGATTGAGGAAGGTTCTCTTTAGGTGGCTCAGATGAAACCCATTCTTCTGTGTCAGACTGATGCATTCATTGACAAGCTGAGATGTGTACATGTTGGCACAGCAAATACATGAAAAGGACACAGCATGAATTGTAATACTCTGTGGAAGGCACCACTGACCAGAGTATTTGAGGGGACATTGCTGGGTTAACTTACTGTTTCAACATGCTCAGACTAGAAAATTCAAGTTGTTCTTGCCCAGTCTGCACGGAAATGCTATGCATGTGTCTGTGCTTTGGTGTTTCTGTTTGTAAAACAGAAAGATGAAATTACTACCTGGACCTTCCAGAAATACTGCAAGGGTAGAAATTTGTAAGAAATCCAGTCATGCATCCCGTACATGAAATAGGACAAACCTTATCTTTCTGGATGTTGGTGGTTTGTGCAGTTACTTCACGTACAAAGCACTTAAACCTCATTAATTGGAAATGTGGTGGGTGAAATCGTCGTCATATTTGAGGGGTTTTATCATGACTACCGGACTTGATGCTGTGCATTTTTAATCTCAGGTAGGTTACTTGCTAGGGTTTGGGAAATATCCTAATTTTCCTTAGGTTCAGCACTCGTATAAGTCACTTCTGCTTAAACCTAGGAAGACCAATCTATCTTCAGCACAACTTTTTCTTTCTTTTAGGGAGATTAGCACTCCCTTTGTTGAAACGCCTGAGTCTGTCTACTTCGAAGCTGAACAGCTTGGCTATTGGTCTGCGTCAGATTGCAGCATCCTCGCAGGACAGCGTCGGCCGTGTAATTCGACGAACTCGAATAGCAAAAGACTTGGATTTGGAGCAGGTGACCGTGCCAATTGGTGTCCTTCTCGTGATCTTTGAGTCTCGTCCTGACTGTCTTCCTCAGGTATGTAAGGAAGGTAGATTACACTATTTCTGTTGGCGAGCAAGCAAGAGACTACGAAAAGTATTGTTTCAAATGCCTCTTGCATGGATTCATCTACAGTTGATTTTGTTGACATCCCTATTTTTTATGCAGAGATGTTTTCAGAACTTGCTTCGGCAGTGTTCAGTTAATCATTTGTCTTATGCCAGGAATAAGGCCAGGTATGTTAAGGGCAAATGCCTTCCTCTGCAGCACTGTGTGGAAGTATTGCTGTAAGTAGATGCTGTTATAAAATGCATGAAACTATGGGTGCTGAACTAATGTTGCAGAGGCGACCTTGGTCTTACTTTCTAACTCCCAACTACTTTACTGAGCAACTGAAGTAGATTTTTAAAATCAAAACAAAAAAAACCCCTTGATTAGCAACATTTCTTCCCACAATTAACATTAGGTATCTAGGAAGCTTGATTGAGGAGTTCTCTAACATATGAGCAGGTGGTTGAGTTGAAAATGATGGGTACAGCCATTTTAAGAGGATGTGAGGCTCAACCAGTGGACAGCTTTGTACTTCATGCCAGATTTTTGTGAGTAGTCCCCATTTCACAGTGCAAAGGAGTATGCTGTAGGAAAAGTTCATGTGAAACAAAAAGGCACTAGTCTCCCTTGAATACCAGCTCTGTTACAGATAACCAGTATGTTACCTTGTTGAATTTGCATCTGTCTTCCTGGACTTCAAGCCAGGTCTCTTGCCTTGCATAGCTGATGTCTTCCTCTTTCTCTTTGCTGTATCTTGAAACTTATACCAGATTGACACCTGCTGGCTTCCCTGCCCTCCCTTCCCCTGCTTTGTTTTACAGACTTGGGATAGCTTGTCTTGGTAGTTGCTTTGCTTCTTGCCAACCTCCTATCCTCATATTCACATCAGGCTTCCTGATGCAACTTCAGAGGATCATCTTTGATAACTCTACCTTTGAATTGCGTGATTTCTGTCTCATCCTGTACCTGATAGTAGGAGGGTCTCTGATTGAGATGAGCAGTTCCCTCCTCTTAGTTTACTACTGCATTTCATGCTTGTTTGGGTTAAGATTTAATAAGCTTTCTAGTGAGCATATGCAAACAGCATGTTTGCCTCTAATACTTACCGGGCGAAATTGCAAGCATCCTTCAGAGACTGTTTTGTATAGATTCCACCAAATATAGTTGTTGCTCTGAAGTATAGTCATGCTCTACTAGTCTTTGAGACTGAAGCATTTTGAAACCCTTTACCTTGTGTTCTACTTTCAGCCACACAAGTTTTTGCTTGTTGCGTCGTAATTCTTGGAATTTTTTTCTTTTCATTTTTTCATCCAGGTCAAAACCTTTCTTTTATTCTTAAGCCTCTTTATTTAAATAAGCTTATTTGTTTAGTTTTCCTTTGTGATACTCATCTGGAGGGGCAGATACTTAGAAGGTACTTTTAAAATACAATCAGATGGCTTTTTAATGTCTAGTTATGTAATTTAAAAAGACACCCAATAGTTATGTAAGGCAGACTTCCCAGATGGTTATGCTTCAGTGTGTTTTTCTAAAATGTTTCTTATTTTTCAATATTCCTTTCAAATGAGGTACAATATCGAGCATTGTGATCATTATTATCCATTTGATACTAGAAGGGGAAAGATGTATCTGGCTGGTTATTTTACAAATCAGGATCTAAAGTGTGCTACCAAGCTAACTTCTTCTTAGGTGTGAGCCTGGCTAATTTTGGCATCAGCATCTCAACAACATACAATAGATACTCTAATGAGTGTAGGTTTGGTGATGATATATACAGGTGATGATAATGATACATACAATCTTTCCCAGAAGATAGTAATCCAGCAGAGTAACTTAAAATACTGAGTTTGTTTATTCTAAAGGTTCTGGAGAGGAGGTGATTTTGTTTTCCAAAGGAGTGTATGATTTTTAACTGTTTTCTAAGTAGGTGGACAAATTGTGAGCCCATTGTGAATGAAGCTGGGATGAGGAATACAAAAAAGGATACAAAAGTAAAATAAGTTTTGAAAAAGAGCTTTATCGCATCTGACATACTCTGAAGTAGAAAAGAATAAAAACTTCTTGTGTTGCTGGACTTAAATGGATGAAATCTGATGCCTTAAAGAGAAGGGCAGCAATATCTATTGGTTTCTTCTGGTGGTAAACATGGAAGCAAAGATGATGCTGGGCCTATTGTCTCAAAGTTTTTTTTTTCTCCACCCTTAGAGCAAGTGTTGTTTATTTATGACTGGTATTTTAGACAGCATGACAAAAATGTTTTTCCTGTTCATAGGAAGAGCTTATTTGCCACTCTCTGCTGGAATGGTTAGGGACAAGAGTTCTTGCTCCTAAAATTGTTCTCCTTGGGGTAGTTGCCCACACAGCTGTCCAATTCATGTCCATAGTTTCCTCTGACTTGTTCACTGTAGTCTCCCCATGGCAACAGTACCCTGAAAACTCAAGTTTGTTCCTGAAACTAGCACATTTAATTTCTGGAGTTAAATGTGCTGCTACTTGTAATGGTTTTTCGGAGCCATGAAAGGAAAACTGTAGATTAATATTGAGTAAATCAACTGAACAAAAAATCCTGTTTTTATTTTGTGGGTGTTATTCTGAGAGAAGAACCAGATTACATTTAAGGGGTTTTTTTCCCCCGTGATAAACTCCTTTGACAGGTGTCTGCTTTGGCCATAGCCAGTGGAAATGGCTTACTACTTAAAGGAGGGAAAGAGGCAGCACATAGCAATCAAATCCTCCATCATCTTACACAAGAAGCACTCTCTATTCACGGAATCAGAGATGCAGTGCAACTGGTAAGTGCCTAGAGTTAAATCAACTATTTCTTTGCTATGGTATGTATAAAAAGTGTGGGCAAGACTTGAGAGTTCAAACTGTAAACTCTTTGTATTGCAACTACCACAGGTGAACACAAGAGAGGAAGTAGAAGATCTCTGCCGTTTGGATAAGCTGATAGATCTCATCATTCCACGTGGTTCATCACAGCTAGTCAGGAATATCCAGAAAGCTGCTAAGGGAATCCCAGTGATGGGACACAGTGAAGGGATCTGTCATGTGTATGTTGACACAGATGCCAGTGTTGAGAAGGTCACGCGAATAAGTAAGCTGTGGGAGAGTGACTTGAATCTCATGGGTGTACTTGAACTTTGGAGTATGCAATGTAGTTATGGTAATTTATAATTTATCTAATATCCAAAATCTTTGTTGTAAATGTTATGTAACCAATTGTCTACTCTTAAACCTCAGTCAGAGACTCAAAGTGTGAATATCCTGCTGCCTGTAATGCTCTGGAAACTCTCTTAATTCATCGAGACTTGCTGAGAACCCCGTTGTTTGATCAGATCATAGACATGTTGAGAGTAGAACAGGTTAGTCACTCATACTTGTGTTTTGTTTTGTGGTTTTTGTTTGGTTTTTTTCCTAAAACTTTTGAAGCATGTGGTCTGGCTGGTGTAGCCCTGTTTACGTGGCATAGCATTTTAGTTACCCATATGTGTCTTTGTACACATCAGTGAACTTTGCTTTGCTTCTCCACACTTCTCAAGTGTTTCTGTAGAAATTATCTGAAAGCCACTTATTCAGGACAGCTACAGGCTGTTACTGGGATACCTTTGATATATACTTCCTTGTATATGGCAAAAATAATCTTCTGCCACAACAGCATATACACAACCCTTTCTCTACCCTTTAAAATTCAGCCACATGCGAAGCCTCGTCTTCCTGAATCTATTCATTTAGCTTCTTACCCAAGTGAATTCCCTTCCTGTTTTTATCCTTTCTGAATTTGCTTCATACATGTGTTTTTTAAAATTTTCCTCTTGCATGCCCTTTATTCCCACCCATTTTCCCTCCTGGTATGTCAAAGGATATCAAAAGGCTAGCGTACTAATTAGTTGTCTAGACAAAAGTAATGTTTTTTTAGTAAAGGTAGCAGAGGTGCATCAGGAAGAAATACCCGTGAAGTAGTATGAATTGCACATAAATCAAGGGTTTTCACACAGCACTGTGTATTTGACAAATAGAGTGCACAGGCAGTGATTAATGCAGGATAGAGAGGTCATACATTTTAATGATGTTTAAAAGGGTTATAGTAAAAGAAGCTGATAGGTAGTCAGGAGCAAGTTCTCAATATTTGGGGCTTTTTAATGTCTTGTTTAGTTGTTTCTTGGGTAGGGTAGAGTGCAGGGTAGATGTTTGTATTTTGGATGGGAGGAATATGAGTACTAGTGCATTTCCACCACCAGCCCACCATCTCCTTATACAATGGGAAGGATATTACCTCTGTTTCATCTGACCTGACAACAAGAAACATACAAATATTGGGCAGGATTATGCAATTAAAGTAATTTATAGTTGCACAAGAAAACGCTGGTTTACAGATATCGTCTTAAAAGCCTTCACATTTAGTAGACTTATGCCTTATTTCCCATTTATGCTTGTCTTGTCAAAATTTCTTGTGTTTCATTTGCATGGAATTTCTGCGCTGTATCTGTTCTAAATTACCTCTCATTGTTTAGGTGTTTTGGCAGAGGTTGATAATATGTTAAAATCTTTTTTATAACAAATGAAAAATATCTGTGTGAGTTTTTTTTTGGTTTTGGACCCAGTAGCTCCTTTGCATCTGAGATGTGCTTCAGAGAGGGCTGGTATCAATGTATAAAGTAAAAGGATAAAAGTCATTCAAGATCTTAACACTTCTGTAGGTGCAAACTTGGAAGCATTTCTTTCGTTATTCTCTGCATTGCAGTTGCTGTCTTAAAACAAAGGCTGGCTGCAGTATTTTAGCTGTTTCCCTAGCAGTGCTGTACTGGCCTTTTCTGCCTGATGACTAAGTGATGCAATTGTTTTAAATAATTTCAAATGAGTCCTGAATTAGGAGCTTGTCATGGTAGGTAGCCAACCTAGCATGTCAGTTATTGTACCTTGTAGCTAATTCACCTATGTGCCAAGTTTCCCAAAGTACAGGTGTATTTTTCTTACACTGCATGCATGCTGTGGATTAACTCCAGTCAGTGCTAAGCACCATCCACCTGCCTGCTTACTCTCCCGTGCTCCAAGTGGGACAGGAGGAGAAAATTAGAGCAAAACCAGGGAACCTTGTCGGTTGAAAGATAGCTTTGTAAGTTAAGGAAAGAGGAAGAAGAAAGGGGACAAAGAGGAGGAAACAACCCAATAAAGAAGTAAACCCCAAAACAAAACCAAAACCCCACCAGTCCCCCAAAACACCCACAAGGCAAAGCTGATTACTTGCTGTCTGCCACAAAAAAACCAATGCCCAGCCAGTCTCTTGAGCAATGCCTACCTTCTTCAAAAACCCCCTCCTCTCAGTTTGTATTGCTGCACATGACATCATATGGCATGGAACACCCCTTTGGTCAGTTCTGGTCAGCTGTTGGCTGTCCCCTCCCAACTTCCTGCACACTCCCAATCTTCTTGCTAGGGGCACAGAGATGGAGCAAGGGGAAGAGAGAACCTTGATGTTGTGCAAGCTCTGTTCAGCAACAGCCAAAACACTGGTGTGTTTTTAACACTGTTTTAGTCCAAAATATAGCGCCACAGGGACTGCTATCCATCCCATATTGAGTACAAGAAGCTACACTTTCCCCTGAAAGGCTATGGTATGGTCAGTACCCACAAACAAAATGTTTCTGGTATTGCAGGTGAAGATTCATGCTGGCCCAAAGTTTGCATCTTACTTGACATTCAGTCCTTCAGAAGTGAAGTCTCTGCGCACAGAATACGGGGACCTGGAGTGCTGCATTGAGGTGGTGGACAGCGTTCAAGAGGCTGTTGAACATATCCACAAGTATGGAAGTTCTCATACAGATGTCATTATCACAGAGAATGGTTAGTGACCAGGCTCCTTCTTTAAGCTGCTGTTTTCGTTTGACTGCTAATTCTTGGTGTTAGTGCAACTAATTACATTGTAGTAGTTCTTCTCTTGGTCTGTGCCAGTTCAAAACCTTACTTAGAGCTGTGCCAACCAAACCAAGCCCAGAACTTCTGATAATCAGCTGCAGTGAGGTCATGTTGATCTGTGGCTGGCCAGTGTGAGTCAAGTAGGCTTCTGTTTCTGTACTTCTTGCTGAGCTTAAATGCATGTCACTAAAAGACATGCATTTGATATCATAACCACTGCCACAGGACCTGGTGAATTAGTGATTTATACTGGAAATAGAGTTGCTCTTGAATGTCTGTCTTGTTGCTAAGGGCTACTGACCTCCAAGTTCACACGCTTGCATGTGGCATTTCTGCATTTTAGTTCTCAAATATTACTTGCAATAGCAATTGAGTTTAGGATTTTTCAGTATTTGGAACAATTCCATGTTTGAGACTAATGGAGAGCTGACTATAGCTTAACTGTCTCAGTTTGAAAGACAAATGCTGTTTGGGGCAGCTGTTCTTTCTCCTCAGTCATGCAACTAAATCTCTTTGGCTAAACTGAATGGAATTAGAATTAGGTATCTTTTTGCTTCCTTCTAATCTTTGCGAGCTTCTTCTAAGATTTGCAGTTGTGTCTACTTGATGAGCATAACTGGGAGGAAGGTAAAAATGAGCATGGCTTAGCTCAGGCTGTTTAAGTACTGTCTGATAAGGTTGCATGTGAAAGTTGTATTGTTACATATGTTCACTATTTTGTGCTGTGTTTATTGGAATACATGGTCATTCTGTATGTAATGGATTTTATTTTTGTCTCTGCCTCTTTACCAGAGAAAACAGCAGAGTTCTTCCTCCAGCATGTGGACAGCGCTTGTGTTTTCTGGAATGCCAGTACCCGATTCTCTGATGGCTATAGGTTTGGACTTGGTAAGAGGGAAGATATTGCAGGGTTGTGACTGCAGAATTTTCTGGTGTGTGAAAAGTGTGGCAGTATGAACCCTGAAAGATAGGATTAGTCTCTTATCTTACTGTCTAATAAAAGGTTTTCAGGAAAGGTACTGTACGAAAAGTTGAAGCCTAGAAATTTCATCCACACAAGATGTTTTGGATCCTTTGAAGCTCTGTTCAATTGCAGTGAAGTATGCTGCATGCATATAGTGATAGAACAATGCAATAGAGGATGTGAAACTGCTGAACAGCTTTCCTTTTGTTTCTCTTTCTAATGATGCTGTAAAGAATGCAATGCTTCAGTCCTGCTGGGCAGATTGAGATGCTGTCCTGTGTGCCAGTCCTGCAGTGTTAAGGAATGAAGGGCAGGAACCAACCAAGTATCAACTGATTAAATAAACAGGTGCATCTACTCTGAATTGCAGAAGACAAGGGAAACATTCCTTGATGAGGTGGAAAATCAGAAGTCTCCATTACACACTATCACTGTGTCAGCTGGAACAGTGTTCCATGTGACTAAAAAATTCCAGTTAAGGTCTTCCAATATCTCCTCAATGTGATAAAAAGGATGTAAAATTATAATCTTTACTAGTTTAGCTTTTTTTCTTTTTTTAAGGATTACGCCCTCAGATCAGTCTAAGAGCAATGTAAGAGATACTTCTCTCTCTCTTGCATTGCTCTTTCTGAAAGTAACTGTAGCAGCCAGAGCTATAAATATTACAATTTATAATGTAATAGTTAATTTCCTCAAGCTTTTCTATCAGGTAAATGGAACTGGTATTTGGAGAGGAGCAGAGAATGGCAGGTCCCTGAAAGGCAGGCAGCTTTTTTACTTAGAGGTGCAAAACCATTTAGTATGAAGTGAACATCATCAGAGGATTAACTACCTTTATCTTGGGTGTTTCCTACAGGTGCTGAAGTGGGAATTAGTACTTCGCGTATCCATGCACGTGGACCAGTGGGAATTGAAGGACTCTTAACTACGAAGTGGTTGCTGAGGGGGGACAATCATGTTGTTTCGGACTTTTCAGAGCATGGGAGCATGAAGTATCTTCATGAAAGCCTCCCGCTCCCTCAGAGAAATGCCAACTAAAAACAGTGGGGAGAAAACCCAGGGTTATAATTATTTCCTGAAGATGTTCAGGCTTCAGGATAATCTCTGGTGAAGGAGTTTGTTTTTCATCTTCAGAAACATTGTCCTTGGTCATTTTGCAGTACAATGAATACAAAATGATCCCATCAATGAGAATTTCCTCCCTACTCCTTCCAGTTTCCGTAGACAGTATCTGCAAACTGGCCTCACATCTCTCAGAGACAGATTTTTTCAAATCATACAGGTAACATAAGGAAAGATTTCAGTATCGAATACATTTCTTTTTTATCCCAGTGCTCCCTGTAGCAAATGTGTTTGATGGTGGAGCTTAATTTTTTTTTCCTAAGTTTTGTTTTATTCAAGTATCTGTTCTGGAGAACAGACTCAGTAGTTTTGGTTTTGAGGGTTTTTTTCTTGAGTCTTAGGATCATGGCATCTCTTGAAAGCCGGAAGGCTTTATGCTTAATTCCTTTGTATTTGATCAGTCTTGAGATAGGGGGACAAATGTTCCAAATGTATAGTAAGCTTTCGACCAAGAAACCTTTTATACCTAATTCTTTGTATTGTTGACTATTGTAGATAAATAACATAATTGTCTGCTACATTAATTTTGTTACTTATTTGTATCAAAGGTTTATTTTTCTTTGGTTTTATATAAAACTTAGTCCAACAGGACTTCGACGATGGCTTGTCCGGAATGAAGCTCTCCACCTGCTCGAACGCTTCCCGTGGTGCACTGCAGCCCTGCCGCACGGCTGGTGGCTGGAGCTCCCCGCCGGCTGCAGGACGTCCCGCTCTCGGTTCGGCGCCGCCGGCGGGTCCTGGTGTGCTACTGCCCTGCCAGGGCACCGTTTCCTCTCCTGCCTGCTGCTCTCTGCCGCTGGCCTGGCATGGGTGGCGGATGCGCTGAGCTGAGGATCCCGTGCTGCTGCGCCCCTTTCTCCGGTCACAGGGGCATCACAATGGGGCGCGGGGTGCGTCTCCCCTCTGAGCGGGTGCCGAGGGCCAGCGGACATGGGTGAGGCGAGCGAGACGCCTCGGCAGGTCTGCATGGCTCCTGTTCGCTGAAGGTGGCACGGCAGGGGAGCTCAGATCGGCACCGGGGGGTCGCGACGCAGGGGCTGCGACGGGGGGCTTTGCCTGGTCGTGAGGGCCGTGGTGCCGTCACGACCACGGGCGGTGCGTGCACTCAGCCGCGGGTGCACGGACATCGGCAGCAGGCGGGCCCCAGAGCAGGGCAGTGGTACTGAGGCTTGCCTGCCTGGGCTTGCTGGCGAGTAGCAGGGAAGATGGCTTCAGAACCCCGTTCGTCTGCAGTGAAGGTGAGGAAAGGATGCTGAGGGGGGAGGTCTCTGAGGGGAGGGGTCAAAGTTGGGAATTGCAAGGAGGGATTTAAAGTCGGTGTAGGGGAGGGAGCTGTTCAGGAGCAGTTCCCTTGGAGCAGGTCAAGGGAGCAGGTTATTTCCAAGCATGATGTGAGGACTGTACCCAGGAAGGCAGTTCCAGCATGCGTCTGTGTTGTGTAAACTCTGTTAGTCTGTCTTCTGCATTGTACGCTGTACCTTCCTCGGGTCTTGATGTCTCCATAGCTCTTAGTGATCACTAGGCACCTTGGTAGCCCTCCCGCGAGTCTCAAGTGCATTGCTACATCAGCATGGTGCCTGTCGAGCCTTTCTTGTCTTGCAATTCCAGCTTAAGGTGTGGATCTGTCTGGTGTCTTATCATATTGTAGATGTTTCTGAGTGGTCACCTCTCAGAGTGGTGAGCCAGGTGGTGCCTTCAGTTCCACTTCTGTGAGTTCTCTTTTGGCAGAGTTGTCTCTGGGGATTACATCCCCCTGTCTATAAGTCTTTTGTCTTAAAGCTTGGCTTCCCACTCATCCGTCATTCTGCTTTTGATGGCTCTCATCCACATCTCTGCTGAGGGCTGCAGCAGTCACCACTTTCCGGGGCTGCTGTAGAGCACCTGCACTGTCATGGCACTGTTTGACCTCTGCTGGTGCCGTATTCCCTGTGGAAGTCATTGTCGCTCATGTGCTTATCACATCTCACAGTCACGGTGCTTGCAGTGTTGAGTGTCCGTGTCACGGTTGGAGCTGCCCTGCCCAGGGGTGTAACAATACTAAAGTCGTGGTAGCACAGCCTCAGGGTGGTGTAGTAGTACGCTGATCTGTCTAGATACTTTTGGCAAAGACCATACAGTTCATCTCTGGGCTGTAGACAGCTGGCACAGTTATCTTCCTTGTCTTTTGAGGGTGCCAGGCTTTGGCCTTCAGGTAGCAGTAGTTTGTGTGGTAGTGGAGTGGGCTGGGTCTTGAATGTGCCTTGGCTTTTACAGGTGGGGCTCAATATCTGGTTTCTTTTAGCTGTGTTAGTGTAGAGTAAGCTAGAACTGGACAAAGTCAATATTTGATAGACCTTTACTTGTCATGGATTTCAAAAACAAAATGTGAATTCGAATGCTCAAGCATTTCTAATGAATTTTTAAAGCCTACAGGCTTTCAGATAAGGTAAAAACTCTACTCCTTCTAACTGCCCAGTTGCCTGATGAATTCTTTGGTCAAAGCCTGGAATTTTATTTTTCAAGGTTTGGAAAAAAGTTACAATAGGCTTTGTGTTGAGTGTGAGGGAACGAGAGCACTGATCAGGTTTTATCTGACTATAAAAGTTAACCAAAAATTTTAAAGTAATTTTTTTTCATTACGGTTTCCTTTGCAACTGCACGTCGTTTCATCCAGGAAAATACTGTTTAGTAGATAGAAAGTTGCTACTTTTCCATGTTGTGTAGACAAAATGGAATCGTCTTCAGAGGTTCTAGTCTGTTGCAGACTGAGATGGCCTGGGAATTAATATGTGGGTGATGCTGCATAGCAGTGTAGAACATTTCACTTTAGATTGAAATCCTCTTAATATTATTGGAGTTCTCTGATGAAAGTTTGGTCAACGTAATTTCCTAACTCAGCTGTGATTTCTAGAGATCTTATAAGATTATAGGTTAAAAAAGATGTGAGTATATGGAGTATTTTATAATGCAGGTGTATTTAATGGCAGAGACAAAATTGTGCCTAGTGAAAATGTGAATTGAAACATTTTAGTGGTGTATGTTACATGATGCTAATATACAAAGCGGTGTTAGTGTTTTAAAGCATTTTTACAAGCACGTGTTTAAGAAAACTACAGAGGTAAACAAGCTTTGTGGTTATTTCGGGGATCTTTCTGTATCCAAACTCCTGAGCAGGAAGAAAACATTGGTGAAGCTCCTGCTAAAACAGTCTGAATGGTGAAGAATTAATGCGGGGTAAATTACGTTTAAATGCGGTACTCCTGCTTTAAAGAGCAGAGCAGGCAGTTGCGTTCCTGTGGCCCTTGCGTATTTATAATGAAACCCGTTGCAGAGCCAGCAGCTCTGTGTACTGCTGTATCATTTATAGCTGCAGCTCAACAACTTTTACCAGCAGGGCCCATCTGGGAGTGTGGGGGGTCGGCCCCGGGCGGGCGCCCCGGCAGCCGNACCTCGGCGTCTTACACGGGCCGCGGCTCTTCCACGCCGGGCGCGGGCGGGCGTGCGGAGCAGACGCCCCGCTACACCCTGGGGCTTCTGCAGACGCCGCACAGCTCGGAGAGCAACGCGGGTTCCTGCGGCGGCGGGGCACGGCCGGGCGGCTGCAGCGGGGAAGGCCTCGCAGCCGGCCGGGCCGCCGGCAGCAGCGCGCTGAAGTCGGCGGTTTCCGAAAGGGGAGGTACGCTCTCTGTCCGGGCCTTTATCTGTTTCCTTACCTTCCTGCTCACTTTGCTCGGGTCGGGTTCCGAAAGAGCTGTTAAAAGCGGTGCTTACTGAGATGGGGCAGCAGCAACTAACCGTCATAGCGACCTTTTTTCATTTAGCCGGCCAGAACAATGGAAATAATTCCTTGCACTTCTTTAAATAAATCTCTGCTATTTTCTTTAGATAGTAGTAGCTGAGTTCTCTGGTGGGATCAATAAACGTGTTTGAATTGCTGCACAGTGTTTGCTTTACAGGAGAGAAACAGAACATTGATTATGAGTTTCGGGTTCGTGTTTGATTTGTTGGGTTTTTTGGGAGTTTTGTTCTTGTTGTTTGGGGGTTTTTTTGTTTGGTTGGTTTTTTGTTTTTGGTTGTTGTTGTTGTTGTTGTTGTTGTTTTTTTGCCTGGCCTTTGAAATAGTTTTAAGTGCCTGTCGTCCTCGACGTGTGGTAAGAATGTTGTGGTCCTAGAATGCAATACTGCTATTTGCCATCCTTTACATAAATCTACTGTCAAAGTCTGTATCTTGGCAGGCAGCAAAAAAAAGTTAAAATTGTGGTGTTTTCAGACGAAAAGAAACGATGAAAAGAGTTGGACATCATTTTAACACTGGCTGCAATAAATTCTGATGTACATGTATCTCCATTATGTATAAATTGCAAATTAGGTAAAATGGGTTTGGGTAATATATATGATTACTGAGGAATTCTGAAAAAAACCCCAAACAGAATGCTAATTCGAATAGGGCATGACTTAAATGTTGGGTTTGAGAAATACTTGTGTATGGTTTGGTTCATCTGGTCTTTAAAATTACTGGTTTACCCCTGTTATGCCAGATTAGGTACCTTCTACAAGAAGTCTCTTCTGCCGAAATTGTGACTGAACTTACGCCAAAATCTAAGGGAATGCTATTTTAAAAAAAATATCAGTATGCATTGCAATGCTGATGTGTCCACTCTTTAAAAAGTCCCCAACCAAAGAGTCTGAGCTAATATTTTTATTACTTGTCACAGTTTTAAGATTTAAAAAAACCCCAACCAAACAAACACAAAGAAAATCCCACCTCACCCTCCAAAAAACCCAAACAAACCCCAGAACCCCAGTACTGTAGATATTTTTGTACCAGCCAACCTTAATAAAGAGTCATGCAGTTAATTGGTCATCTAAAAACAATACTGAAGTATTTTTTCTCATGTGTCAGTTTTAAATGTAATATAAGAAACAGAAACATTTGTGTTTGCATGTTTTATAACACCTGGAGTTTTTAAGTGGATGTGCTGTTTATATATTAATTCATTTTTTAATCTTAAAAAGCAGCTATCTAAACTACATTAAGGATGTCTTCAGTCATCTCAAGAGAATCAAAAACAAGTAAATTACTTAAATAATTTGTTGGAATTTAAAAGTGTTCTGAGACAAAGATATGTTGCAAGACTTAAAAACATAGGTCGATCTTAAATACGTGTGTGAAAGAAACTGCTGTTAACAAATACATCCCAGATTATGTATGATTTCTGAGAGTTGATCCCCATAAATTCAAAGGGATATCGTTCCCAAGTGGTTGTTTTCTTTTATTGTCCTGTTTTTTAAAAGGAATGCTCAGCTTTTAAAAAAAGGTTTTCATAAACACGTGTGCAGTTTCAGGTAATGGTTTCTCAAATAATGGGCAAGTGTGAGGTAAAGTTGATTTATAGCATTCTTTCATATATCTAGAATTCATTAGAATATGGAATGATACTTAGTAAAGTGACTTCTGTTGTATTATTTCAGTTCAGCAATGTAAATAATTTTTTTATTGGCACTGCAGGTAATCTCATTGTAGAAAATAATCATATTAATGCAAGCTTGTTTTCAAAGCAGTTTGACTTTTGTTTCATTTTGTACTCTGGAGAGCTTTCATATAATGACATTTTGTTTCAATATCTCTATTTCTGTTAATAAAAAATGAAGTTTTTTAAGCTGTTTTTTTTAATACTGCTTTCTGAATAAAAATTTGTTGTGGCTGTTTTCATAGTTTACTAATTTCTCTCTCCCTCCCCTCAGAATCATATTTTGGGGACAAAAGTTCTTGTGTAGAAAATGCTAACACATTGAATCTCACGAGTTCTTCTTCTGCGCGGGGCCTGAATAGCACATTTATAGGAAAAACACCTCTCTCTTCTGGTAGATCTGGTTGCAGAAGCCATACTCCTCTTATGGGATATTCGGGTAAGATTAACAGCTCTTCGAGGAAACAGTCCAACTTACATTTCTGACGTTATTTTTTTAAATAGTTGAATTTTTAATGTGATATGTTAAGAACCTAAAATACACTCAAAACACAGTGTGTTTTGTACCACAGAGGATGCTGCCAAGGAACAATACACCAACAAGAAAATACTACTTTACATACTGAGAAGATGTTTTGGTATTGCATCCTTTTGCTACTTACTTTGCATTCATGTATGAATTATCAGTGTAGTAAGAATTCAGATTTTTTTCAAATTGTCCAGAATCTAGTTATATTTGTGGACATGTGGACATGTAGTGTGGTCACTAAAGAGCCCAAATTCATGCACATCTCTAGTCAGGGTTCAGTTTTAGGCTTGTAATGCATTGGACATCATATATAACATAATTCTCAAGTTTCTTCATGCAAGTTTTATGTATTTTATGTTGGCACGTTCAGAGGTGTAGAACACTAGTTCTTCGGAGCACTTACGCAGTAGCTGATGGTACATTTTGCAGTGCTCTGAGCAAAATGGTGTTACAGGGTAATGATGCCTTGTGCCATGTTATATGTATCATGTGGGCTCTGGTAATGCAGAAGTAATGGGATTAAAGTTAGTTCTTTCACAGTCTGACTAATCATTATCAGTTCATTCTTTAGTGTTCTTAAAGACTGAACTGATAATGATTCTTTCATGCATCTGTATATCCTTGCTCTGTCGTTCGTGATGCTCCTTGGTCAATCTTTCATTGATCTGTATTGAATGTAACTGAATATATACAACTGTTTTACAGTTACATCCTCATCTGCAGTTTCTGCTCATACTGTTGCATCGGTTATTGTAGCTGTAGTAGAAGGAAGAGGCCTTGCCAGAGGTGAAGTAGGAATGGCCAGTATAGATTTGAAAAATCCTGAAATGATATTATCACAATTTGCAGACAATACAAGTTATGCCAAGGTATTTTATGGGCTAATTATTGTGGCTTATTTTCTTGAAAAAGCTTATGACTAACTGGAAATAAAATTCCTAGTTTTTGGAAGACATTTCTCAAAAGTGGAAGTAACAAGTTCTAGAAAATGTGCGGTGTTGAAAAGACTGGTATTTTCCATCCTGTGCCTCAGATATTAAAGAGGAAAGAATGTTTTTCAAAAGAAAAATAGCCTTTCTGCAAAATACACTGTTTGTGGGACTGAGATGCCTTGTTTTGAAGAGCATGGGCAATATATGGTAGTAGGAATTGCAAGTATTCTTCATCAGGCAAAGCACCTCTGAGAACAGAACTGCATAAATGTGTGTGTGTGTGATAGAGTAATTATAGTTCTGGCACTGGTTACATAAATATTCTGTCTCAGTTTGAAATGAAATTCACTCAATTTACAGCCAGCACTGCATATTCTACATTAATTTGGTGAGTAATCTCTGGTTTATGCAGCAGCAGCGTTAGTGAAACATATTATTTCGTGGTTTTGTCGTAGTTACGCATGCTAGAAAATAATGTGGCTTGTAGCATCTTTACAATATTCAAAGAAACAAAGAAACAAAAGCCTTATTAGGACAGTAAGTCCTCTGACTCAGGATATAAACAACCATCAATTCTGTTTACTAAAACAGGTGTTGTATAATGTCTGGTGTTTCTTTGTTTTGTTTTGATTTTAAGCATTAGTGCTTTTAAAGCCTGTTTTGGTCTTAACACACATAGCTACATATTGAACATCCTTTATAAATGCCTCTCTGGCCATGTTCAGATTGTTCATTGTTTTCATGCCTTACAATTATAAAAGCTGCCGTTTTTATTTGTACACGTGTTCCTAATTTTCCATTTACATTACTGAGTTCTCCATTCTGTGCTCATACCTGATACTGCATTCACCATCAAAAAAGAGAGATGCTAGTGTACAGCTACTTTTCCCCTAATGCGGGAGACATCCTAACAGCCTGATTTCTTGCCTTAATCTCTCACACCTTTAACAATGTGTGAAAAAATTAATGTCACCAGAGGTTTATGTCCACGGAGGAGACAGAGGAGTCCTCTACCTTTTACTCTTGAACAAAGGGAGAGGCCATGGAGCATTTCCACATGGGGTCTCTCAAATTGTTGGAGTACTGCAGCCTCCTTTTTATCCTAATCTTCCCGGCTGCATGACCTTTGCCTGTTCCCTATTGGCTGAGGTATTTGGGAGGTACAGACTTCCTAATCTGCCTGCTAAATGTCCCCCTTCATCTGCTCCCCCCTGTATAACATATGATATATGACCATTAAAATTAGCTTTAAGTCCACCCTGGGTGGGGGAGGTTAATATTCATAATCCTGTTAAGTCTTTGTTCTTCTCGAAGTTCAGGAGTTGAGCATGACCTTGGCTAAGCAGCAGTTAGTAACATTTTTTGAAATTGATGGTTTGTCCCATTACTTCCTTATCCACAAGTCTCTGTCCCTATCTGCAAGCAGATTCACACAATCTGTTTGTAAAGACACATTCATCTTATTCCTTTCAACAATTCTGTCTTGTCTGCTGATCAGCTGTTTTCTTACACTCTCAGAATCCATGCTTTGCTAGTGATTGGTATCCAGCCTACTGTATTTTCTCTTCTTGTGCATACCTTTGTTTTTGAATGTTCTGCAAATAAATTCAGGAAAGTTTTCTTGTATTCTTTAAGTTCTTCAAGATTTGTGGAACTGTGATGCCACTGGAAAAAAACTTCCTAGTGGTTAGCAGGTATGAAGGGCAGTGACAGCCCTCCCACCCCAAATGCCCTTAGATGATTTATTTTGTGTATTTTTTACGCTTGTTTACCTTTTCTTTGGGACATCATCTGTCCCTTCTTGCACATCTTAACTTCTAAGCAGTTAAAATATAGTCTGTTTTTTCATTTTTCTCCCTTGAGAATTTGTGAATGCTGGTATAAATGAACATAAATGCATAATGTTGTTTGTCCTTTCTTATATAGTCAACAAGTAGAAGAGCATATAGGCTACTAATAATCCCTGCAGGGGGTGTGCATAACATAAAGCTGGTAAAATATGCACGTTTTTAGCCATATTAATACTGAGATAAATGTTACTAGAGGAGGTTAAAACAAAATAAAAAACTAGTCTCAATCAAAAGATTAGTAGTATTCAGACATGTTGCATTTCTTCATCATCCAGAGCATCATTAACCTTCCACCTGCAAGCCCAGAAAGCTGCCATCTGTTGAAATAAGTCCTTCTCCCCCATCATAGCCATGGAATATAGTTTAGGATAATTCTCTTGCTTAAATGGCAAGCATGATTCTGTGTTCAAATAACGAGATAAGCTCTGAATTTTGTTTGTTTGTTTTTAATTTAGTTTCATGTATATTTAGATACATATAAATTTGACTCATTAGTGTAGAAGTTAGCAGAAAATTTGGAACTTGAACTGATTCTAAAATGCAAGGGTTCTGTATTTTGTTATTGCTGTTCATTATTGTCTAAAATAGTGTAGATTGTATAATTTTTTAATTGAATTATTTTGACTTTTGTACAGGTTATTACTAAACTCAAGATTTTAACACCACTGGAAATAATAATGTCGAACACTGCTTGTGATGCAGGGAACACAACAAAATTGTTCCGTCTGATAACGGAGCATTTCAAGGTAAGATCTAAAATTTCATTGGATGTTTCAGAGTTGTTGTTGATCACTTTTATATGGTGGTTGATTTGAGAGTTTTGCACAACTTTTAAAATCTTAAGTGCAGACAGATTTTGTTTTCTGTGATTTTCAGGTCTAATTTTAGAATGGTAATGAATAAACTAAATGCAGCTCCCATGCTGCTACTTCTAATACTGACAATTACAGTGATGGATATAATGCTGATGAAAGCTGAAAGTTTTGAATTTGTGGCATTAGGTAAACTGAGTAATACCAAACCTAGGAAAGATACAGAAATTAAAAAACCAAGCATTCTCCTTTGCTTCTCCCTTGTTCTCTCAACCTGATAAATCAATGGAGCTGATATATCATAGAATAGGAAAAAGAGCATTGTCAAGGTTAAAGAGGATGAGATGAACTATCATAAGTAATTAATGAGTATTAAAGCCTCAGAACCTTTAAAAAACTACTAATTACTACCTGAATTGCTTCATGCCTACAGAGCTGATGGCTTCTTCATGAGTGCTCTTCTACTTCCTCACCTCTCTCCTCTTTTTCTCACATAAATCACTTGTGCATCACACACGTTCAGTTATGTTGACCTGCTTGTGCTAGTAAGCTAGAATGAATACTTCTATGAAGACAGATTGCAGAATCAGTTGATAGATTTCTTGGAAGTATGTATCACTAGAAAAATACAGAAGTCTCTCTGATGTAATTTTTAAAACTATTTGCTTTCATCCCCATCTTCACAGAATGTGACTTTTACAACTGTCCAGAGAAAATACTTCAGTGAAACAAAGGGTTTGGAGTACATAGAACAATTGTGTGCATCTGAATTTAGCACCATTTTCATGGAAGTCCAATCGAAGTATGTTTAAATAAGGAAAAGCATACTGTGTCCAGATAAGTTTTTAACAAAATCATTTTACATACTCATTACATATGTCTGTGTCATGTTGCAAAAGTTAGAAAATCATAACAGAACTGTCTTTTTATTTTGCCCTTCAGTGTTTCTTTTTATTTTGCCCTTCAGTGTTTCTGATATATCTAGAAATGTAGATAGAAAGCCTGTTACATAGTTGGGTGTTTTTTTGACTTTTCACAGCTTTCCACTTTGTCTTTTTCATTCTTTTCTTAAAGATAACTTTCAAGAGCTATGATTGGCTTTCTTTCTGGCCTCAGCAAGCATTTTCTATGTATCAGCAATTTTAAGTGTTGATACTTGGTGACTGGGGTCTTCAAGTCACATGTGTCTGCTGGAATATGTATGTTCACAATACCAGCTATATAGTGTAGGCCGTCAAGTGTACAGAGACTCAGTCATTTATGAGTATTTGATTTGCATGAATATATGTTCACTAGACATGGGTTCGTGCATATTTGAAATATACTGCTTTCTCAGTGCTATCAATCGCAGTAGTTGCCAAGCCGCAGTAGTGTGAATGTTATTTCTGTAGTGCACTGCTTTTGTGGTATTTCAATAGCAGTATTCAATGTTCATTAAAGATTGTTTCTTTCCAAGGTATTACTGTCTTGCAGCTGCTGCAGCTTTGCTAAAATATGTTGAATTTATTCAAAACGCCGTTTATGCTCCTAAATCACTCAAGGTGCGTTTCCAGGGGAGTGAGAAAACAGCTATGATAGATTCATCATCAGCACAAAATCTTGAACTAGTAATTAATAACAGAGATTCTCGGTAAGAATAGTTTTTCCAAGTTATGTTTTTATAAAGATGGATTTCACTAAGTTTCCTTGACATTTGTGTCAAAGAGCTGACCATTATATTTATTTCTCTGAGAACTTGCGTACCATTCAGAGCTTCTAAAAAAATATATTTTGACAGAGAAATATGTTACAATTCAGCACAAAATTTCTAGCACAGGAAATCCTGAAGTGAATTGTAGAAAGAGATGATGCATAATCATCTTTACATTGATGTGTATGTTTTATTCAGACTTAAAATTTTTATTTATGCAAAATTTCACAGACTATGAAATGAAGGAGGCAACATTTCTGGAAGTTTTTTATGTTGGATTAAAACACCTACATTTTACTCATTTTACACAAGATGCATGCTTCAGCCTTGAAAGGTTGTTTCGTTTTCTTTTAGATCTGATGGTGGCAAAGAGAGTAATTTCTGTAACGATGGTAATGTGCAAGGTGGTACTTGACTGCATGGTAGTTTTCCACATTGAAATCAATGCTCGGAGCACTTCCTTCATTGGGAGTTAGTTGCCTTGTAGGCAGAAGAAACGTCAAGGCTTACCTTCTCCAGACTGTTACACTTCTGGTTAGCAAGAGAAATATTTGGAACTTGCGTTTTGCTGCCTCTCGGGTTCTGAGATCCACCTCTGTTTGGATGTCCACTTAATCACCCTGATAGAAAAAGGGGACCTTGGAGATTCCTCATTCTCCAAGTACTGTTCATAAGAGCTTTCCCCTTGGGGAGATGCAGTAGAATCACAGAATGCCTTGCATTGGAAGGTACTTTTGGAGCAGTATTTTTCTGAAAAAATATTTTTCTGTTCCTAATTTCACAGATGGTTTTGAGAGGAAGGTAGTTACAGGAGGAACTGAGCAACAGTAAACTGCTTTAAGTTTCTCTGGGGATTTTTTTTAGCATTATTGATGCAGAATTTTTGCTGATCCATTGGCAAGTTTGAATCAGCCAAACATAGCTGTTTTTATTACATAGGTCTTATCCCCAAAACCTGGTTAGATATCTTTATATTAGGTATCAAAAGGTGAAAGCTAATAGTACAGGCACACACCAGAAATGCCTAAGTCAGATTTGTGTGCCAGTCTTAATTCTGGAGGGACTTGTCTCTCTTCATTTAACTGTGCAGGCAAGTAAGTCCTCAGTTGCCTAAAGATAGGCACTGTGGATACTCTCCCAAATGTCGAGTTCCACGTAAGTGTTGTCACGAGTTGCATTGTACGGTAAATGCACCCTTAATACAACTGGGTTTGAATTTCCCCCCCTTTTTTTTTTGTAATTCTCTTGACTATTGCTTTGCTTTTTTATACCATGGTATGTATTTCAGGGTGTTTCTGCTCACTCTATCCATCTACCTACCTACCTACCTACCTACCTACCTACCTATCTATCTTCACGGTGTTTGTTTTGTGTACTTGTATCAGGTTTCTTCCTATTCAAGTTCTGGTTTAAATTAGTATGTTAATATGGCCCCAGTATTTCATGGGTCTTCTTCCAGCCAAGAGCATAGAAGATTTCAGGTTTCTAAAACTGTTTAACTGCGTAGTAAGTGTAAATATTATAGATGGTTTATTCTGCACAGATGCAATCACCCTTAAGTGTGAAACCCTGGGATATGTAACATGTAAAAGCCATAAAGATGAAGTTAATACTTACAAATTATAAGCATGTTATTTAGCTCCTGTATTGACTGAAATAAGTTCTTTAAAAGAATAAAACCAAAAATTATTTCTCTTTTGGACTTCTAAGTATTTTAAATTATTTTCAGAAATGTATTTCAAGTAAATTGTTCTGATTAGTATTTGATCTCTGATTATAACTTGATAATTTGCCTCCTTATGTAGGGTTGGTTTGTTCATTTTTAATTAGTTTAATTGAGAGGGAAGATGTGAACCTTACCACTGCAGTAGCAATGGAATACTACTACAAAATATGAATAAAATACTAAGTACAAATGTATTTCTATACTTATATAATTGAGGACTAATATTATATTAAATTCCATTGAATTACCTGACTTCCTAAACTGCTGTAGTTCATATAATATACATGGCAAACAGGGAGATGCCAAAGCATGCCTCAGATTTGTAGGATACTCTTGCCTGTAAATGTCTCCTGACACTTGCCATCTCTTTTTTTGGTGCATGTATTCTTCACATCTGTTTTATTTTCAAAGGAATGGTCACACACTTCTCGGTGTTCTAAATTACACTAAAACTCCTGGTGGAAGTCGAAGACTTAGATCCAATATCCTGGAACCTCTAGTTGATGCTGAAACAATTAACACAAGACTGGACTGTGTTCAGGAATTACTTCAGGATGAGGAGCTCTTTTTTGGTCTTCAAGCAGGTAGTAGTTTATTCTGTAACACCTAATACTGTATTTCTTTTTAAACATTTTCTTCTAATATAGGAAAGTATGTAGTGCGACTCAGTGTGTTTGGAAAGTATTTTTTAATAGTTTGTTAGGTGACATAGTGAACGCTTAATTTCTTGAAGCAATCTGTATTATCATACTGATACTTTTCTCAAGTCTTTTGCTTAAAAAAGTGAATTTCTCTGATGAAGTGTGTAGAAGTCTGTGGGCCAATAGCTTTTTAAAAGAATTGGAGTTTGTCTCTTTACCTCTATGGCTAGGTATGCATTATGTTTGATGTATACAAGTATACATAACATATACATGAAAAAGCAAACACATTGCTTAAGTAATACTTGCATATAAATATTGTTTTCCTGTTGCTTCATAAAATATGTGGTCCAGAGAAAGGTAAAATACAATACTAGAATTAGTCCACCTGAAACTGGATCATATAATCTTCATCTGTGTCACAAGAGAAATACGATTCAGTCTAAGAAAAAAAAATACTTCTGAATTGACAGATGTCTACCTATACAATAATCACTGCATGCTTAGATATAGTAAGTCGTAAGTATTGTTATGACAAAATAATTCAGATAGCAGCTATTTTTAAGCTAGTTTTTACCCTGTAAATAATTTGCGACAATGGAATGTAAGGAAAAGATTAGCATTAGTATAGCTAAGTAATTGTGTGCTTTCAAAAAAAATACATCTTCTTACAATTTCAGTTTAATTTCTGATGTGTATACTTTTGTTTTACAGTTATCTCAAAATTCCTGGATACAGAACAACTACTTTCAGTTTTGGTACAAATTCCAAAGCAGGATACAGTATGTTTCAAAATACACCTTGGAAAAATCAATTATCTGACTATAAGATGAAATATGTAAATGTGATGTCTATAATTCATCTTCATTTATGCAAATGTACTTCCAAAAATGCTTACTCTTTTTTACACTCCCCACCTTTATTCTTCATAAGTGTACATTTAATTCAACAGTACTCAGATGAGAGAGAGTAATTTTCTTCACATCAGCATAAATGGAAAAAGTGTTTAGTGACTGACAGTCCTAGTGACTGTTATGTCTCAAAGCAAGATTATTTTTTCATCAGACCTTGCCTCATATATCAGTCTGTATGTTAACACGTGTAACACAAATACCAAAATGGAATAAATACATGTAGTTCACCAGTGAATCTTGGTCGAGACCAGACCCAGCAGTTAATTACAGTGAGCTTGAGGTTACTGAACCTCGACTTTGTTTCCACTAAGCATATTGAAACCATGGTGTTAAAAGTTGCATTTGCCTACTGTACTTGAATTGGATATTTCTGCCGCTGTTTGTGAGGCTGATGATCCCTTATGTTTATGCCTGTGTGCCAGAATCTTACATACTCCCCACTCTTTCACTTCTCAGTGTCTTCTCACATGATGATTTACCTGCTTAGATAAAGGGTCTAATGCTAGTGAAAGAAATCAGGTACAGACTCAAATAGGACAGTAGTAAATGCAGATAAATCTGTTTAATGACATAATCAAAACCCAGAATGTTTATTGCTCCCAGCTTTCCTTGTAGAAATGTGTAACATGAATTCATGAGTTCATCTATGTGACTAAAACTGTCACACAGGATACTTTTATGTATGCAAAGGACCGCGTACACTAAACATTTTTAGTGCAGTGTTTTCACCGTTGGCTGGTTCCAGTATAGCAGAGCTTACTATTCGTGCAATAGACATGCTTATTCAAGTGCTAGCTCAGTTGCTTTTATCGAATGCTAGATTAGGCAATCCAGTATGTTTCATTCCTACTCTCCATAAAAATTTTCATTATAAACCTTCCACCAGTCAGCAGATGAGATGCACATCTGAGAAGCCTACAGTTTCAGTTACCAAATGTATGAATGGTATGGTTCAGCATGAGCATTCTCTCATCCTAAGGAGGCTATCAACTGACAGTCTTGCTGAGATGTGGTGCTTGAAAAATCATGTCAATGGTGAAATCGTTTACTGCCTGTGGTCTTAAGTGTATCATGTGCAAAGATTCACTTTTAACACTAGTTCAGTTCCTGAAAGAATTAATTAGTCAAAGATCATTCCACCACCACTTTTTCATGTATGACCAAATCTGTTCTTTTGACCTCCGATTCCTTCATGGGACTTAGACCCCATATTTATTTGGAGATTAGCATTCTTCCATTCATGCATTTAGCACTGTTTAGTTCTATCTTCTACAAAAAAAAACTTTGTATGACCGTAAGATAAGAGATGCCATCAGTCACAAGAGTAAAGAGATATTATATATGAATGAGAAAAGATTTCGCATGGGGTCATGCTCCTATGTTCATGTGCTTATGTATGTTTATCTGTGTTATTTCCTTAAAATCCTGTTGCACAGTGCCTGTGTACTGCATATGCTATGCCCTAAAGTCAGCAGCAAAATTCTTTGTCGTGAGTGTTAATGGGGCCTACAAAACAAAGTCAAGGGTTTCTGTGAATGAAAGGTTTTGAAGAACAGTCATTATTGTGAGAAAAATTTTGAAATATTTACTGGATTTTTTTTATTACCATATGAGTAGATGCTTAAGGATGTGCATATATTAACCAAAGAGAAATCAGCCAAACTGGGTTATGTTGTGTTTAACACCATTAATGGAAAAGGTTGTGTGCTTCATTATAAAACATAATGTATTTGCTTTGAAAACGTCTAGAAATTGTGTAGAGCTTGTATAGAGTTAAGTATACATAGAAGATGAAAAGTTTTCACAGCTTGGGCTGGCAGGGTGTTCTTAGAATCAGTCATTATCAGTTCAAACGTAGGAAAATCGTAACTGCTGATGGACAAACTTATCATAGCAGGCAGTGTAAAATTTAGGTAAACATTTTTTGTGCTGACATAAAGTTGTTAAAGTGAGTTTATGAAGCGTTTCAGGAATTTTCATTAAATGTATAAGCCCGTTACTGTTAAGAATATGAGTTCTACTAGTTCTTAAGTACTTTTTAAAACAGTTTTTCAAACGCCTCCAATACTTGGAAAATTTTTCAACAGGTTAAAACTGCTGAATCAAAAATAACTAGTTTAATCTACCTGAAGCATACCTTAGAACTTGTGGAGCCTCTGAAAGTAAGCTGTCTTTGTTTGGTTTTTTTTTTTAATAAAGTACAGACCATTTTGTCCTTATTTTTATGAAGTGCAGTTTATTAAATTTCATAGAATATCTCAAGTCGGAAGGGATCGATAAAGTAAAAAAAGAATATCAATTACAGAACACGATACTGCCAGCATAGTACATTGATTCTTAACACCAGTTGGAAATAGGCATTTGTGTCTTTACTGTGAAGAGCAGGATTCCTACCATTACCTGAATAATTGATGATATAAAAAACATCTAACTGAAACTGCTGCTCAGATTCCACAAACTATTTACACAACTGCTGATTAGCCTCACTGAATCTTAAAACTTTCAGTCCTTTAGAAAGGCTGCACAAAGAAGTAACTGTCATGTCCATATTTTAATCTTCAACAGGCTGCTTTAAGAAGCTGTAACACACAGCTGCTAAAGGCTTACTACAATTCTCTTGAAGATACAAGGTATTTATTATAATACTTAGGTACTGTGTTAGAAACTCTCATCTCCAAAGTGCCTGTAAGATTAAAGATATTGCATGCTTGCTTGTTTATAGTTATGGGAATAGCTCAGTTCTTTTGCTTAAAGCTGATTTTAATTGTCAGAAAATCTAATTTTCAACTGATGAATACAGGGATAAAAGCAAGAGAGCTAGCTGTGATAGTGGAGTTGCTGCTGAACTGAACTCCCTTAGAAATAATTCTGAAAAGACAAGAGTAGTGGTTTCCTAGAGTCTCCATAATAATGCAAAAATCAAGTGTTGTGTATTTGAAAAAAATGTATATTTGAGAAATAATTTATATCTCCCAAAGATGTGAATAGTATTTTTAGTCAGACTTTGGTATAGTCACAGTTCATTCTAAGGTGAAGATAGAAATGAAATGTAGTGTTTTGTTTTAACAGTAGAAAGTTTAAAAGTAGCTTCACTGATTTGTAATACTGTTACTTGTAATTTGGGGATGATATTGCAAGTAAAAATCATAAAGTGTTATGTATCTAATAAGTGATACAACTGATATTACAGGTTTGGAATTATACTTGAAAAGATTACAACTGTAATTAATGATGATACAAGATACACAAAAGGATGTCTGAGTATGAGAACCCAGAAGTGCTATGCCGTTAAGCCTAACATCAATGAATTCCTTGACATAGCTCGTAGAACATACACGGAAATTGTTGATGACATAGCAGGTATTTCTAAACTAAAATTTTTATTTATTTGGAGTTTAAAGTACATTGCCATGTACACAGGAGCCATGTAACTCCATGTGTTATAACCTTCTCATGTGTAAAAAGTATTTAGTATTGGTATGAACTGATTGTCATTGATAAGCAACTGAGATTCTCCATTTGTGGATAAAAACTCAGTTTTATTTTAATGAAATCGAATAATTATATGGTGATTCCTATATTCAAAGCTCTGTTAGTCCTTGTCCTCTTAAAGTTCAAAAAGGTTGAAGTAATGGAACAGAATTACTCCACTTAAAACATTCTGCATAAAACATGTAAATCTTAGGTTTAGCCTCTTCATTTAAAATGTCTGAGTTCTTTGTTCTTTATATTTTAAGCAGTCTTTATCTATCTGTGGACTACCCTTTAACTAAGGTATTAAGAGTTGGAAAATAGGAACAAAAGGAGTTTTATGCATGATGTGCATTACTACGTTTTAGTAACCTTCCTGTTTATCATTATGTCAAAATAGAAGAAAAAAATTTCTTCTGAAACTGATTTCCTTTTTTTGGTATAAATTGTTGATTTCTTGCCAAAGGACCATCTTAGTTTAGTCTATAGTTGGAAACCTAAAAGAGCATCAGAAACTTTAGCAGCTGTCATATGTTATGAAGTTTCTGTTTTATTCTAATCCTACATTCATACATAGTGAAAAATACAGGTGGTACTGGTTTTGTATTTCTGAAACCTTCCATGAACAGCTTCCATCTTTGTACCAGTACAAGCGTGTGTGTGCATGTACATGAATGTACATAATTTGGGTTAAATCTTTGTATGTGGTACATAGGTATGATAACGCAACTTGCAGAAAAGTACAGCCTACCGATGAAAACAAGTTTCAGCTCTGCTCGTGGATTTTTTATCCAGATGAATGCTGATTGTTCAACATTACCTAATGGCCAGCTTCCGTCAGAATTTACAAAGGTATGTGTACAAAATATGTTTTAGCATAATATATTTGTATACTTTATTTACAACATATAATACATTAATAAAGTACACATTATACAGTAAACAACAATAAAAATAATTTCTGTGAAGATATTTAGAAGTAAATGAAGTTTTAATTGGGATGTTTTTGTAACTACCCTGTATTCAGTTATATAATCAAAAATGTGCAAGTACATTCAGTTATGTTTTGTGTAAGAATAAAGTTGTATGTCTTGCTAATTGTTGTCTTAAATGGAATTTTCATAAAAAGTTACGTAGTAAAAATGAAACTGTGCATTGTTTTTTCTCTTTTGTTTCCCCATATGGTTTCCAATTTAGTTTGTAGAAGCTGTTTTTACTTCTGATAATAAGGCAAGCTCTTATTGTTGGTTTCAATTCCCCATAGATCACAAAAATGAAAAACACATATAGCTTCACTTCAGCAGATTTAATAAAAATGAATGAAAGATGTCAGGAGTCCCTGAGAGAAATATATCACATGACCTACTTGTAAGACCTGTTAAAACTATTTAATATTTGCTAAGTACATTTATTTTCTCCAATTATCAGCTAATTGCATGGGTTTTTAAAGCTGTCTTTCTCCTGAGTTATGGCTACTTACAGATATAGTCTAAAGCAACACTGTTCAAATGTACCTCTGGAGACAAAAAACCCCCATACATTGTGTATTGTATTAAACATGATTGCAAATATATTGTCATTTATTAATAGAAGTGATCATAATGTAAAATTTTTATGGGTGAATTATCTACACAAAATGGCACAATGAATGCATTAGTTTTGCATCAGTAAAGCAGAATTGTTACTTTTAGTCAGTCCCTTGTATTTAGAGTAGAGCTGTTTATTTCTGTATCTTGTCCTTGTTGCACGTCATGTTGCTCTCCTCTGTGATTCACAACTTAGTAAGTGTAATGTTACCTGTCAGTTGAATGGAAATTCTTTCTAGCAACCATGTAGGGTCTTTTTAACATGAAAGTCTAAGGGAATTAGAGTCGCGTTTCACATGATCACAAAACATACTTGATTCCATAGCTATATTTTTAGTTCATTCTCTATGTGAAGCTTTCATACGAGCTGTTGGTATTTGAGGTATGTGTCTTGCGTCTGATCAGCAAAATGTTAGCTGAGATGATGGTACGAGATCTTAATTTACTTCAAAGTAATTTATACATTTGCTTGCATCTGGTAAACATGATTGCGTTTTTTGAGTGGCCTTTTATCCTAATGTATGCAGTATGAGCATTATAGTTCCTTTATTTCTGTAAGTTTTACAAAGTGGCAGGATGTGCCGTGCAACAGCTAAATCAGTGTCTTATTTCAGAATAGTGTGTAAACTACTGAATGAGATCTATGAACACATTCATTGCTTATACAAGCTGTCAGACATTGTGTCTATGCTGGATATGCTGCTTTCATTTGCCCACGCCTGCACTCTTTCTGATTACGGTAAGTTTCTTCTTTGATTCTATTATGGGCCAGATAAAGACCCTTCTGATGGAGAATAACCAGGCTGTTTTGTCTGGTTCCATTTCTTCTTCTGTGTCTCAGTAGTCTTTAGGTGAGTGTCTCTAGTCTGTCTTTGCCAGTTTTATGCTGATGTTCTTTCTGCTTCCATTCATCAAAATTAAATTCTGCCAGTTAGCTGCTGTAAGCCTTCCCAGTCACTCTCCTCAAAATAGACAGTTTAAGCATATTCTGTTCAAAAGCATGAAGTGTATGGACATTCTCTGTTTACGCTTTTTTCTGTTCTAGTGGCAGACAGATAATATGAGCAGATCAATGCTAAGTATATACTGTAAAACAAAATATATGTCTATGTTTCTCTGCTTCAGTTTCTGGAACACTTCTAGACATTATTGGAAGTAGAGTCTACTAAGGAGTCCATGATTAAATGCTCACCTGCATATTGTTCATCTTCTTCCCTAGCCCAGTTCTGCAATATATAAATTAGCACATTGTCTTCCATTAATGTTGGTAAAGAGGAGCCATGTGTAATTGGTTCAGAAAAGGACTGTATTCTGACAGAAATCCATAGAGATAGTTGCAGCATCAAATGTATCTTTTTAGGTGTGGTACATTCCCAAATAATCAATATGGTAACATATAACAAAAATAGAAGGAATGCTACTTTCTTGTTTGCCATGCAAATACAGGGTACATACATAGAAGTAACAGGAGTCCATGACCCTTGTACTTTATATGCTTTTAGCATTATAAAAGAAAAATTTTTAAAAATACTTCAGCTCTTTGTATTTTTATTACTGGAGTCCAGCCCTACTTACTAGGGAGCAAAACCGCAGAACATTAATTTAGAAATAAAGTTTTAGCTACGGGTTTCTTTTTGTAGTCATAAATCATGGAAGTTTGCATGGTAATCAGAATCTGTACCTGAAAGTGGCTCGTAATTCTTCCCAAGAGCTCTGCTCTGCAAGAATTAACTTTATTTCAAAACATAGTAATTTAATAATGTAAAGGTTCCCACACTAACTCTTCAGTGTTTTTCATCTTTTTTCTCATTTAGTTCGTCCAGAATTTACCGATACTTTAGCAATCAAGCAGGGATGGCATCCCATTCTTGAAAAGATAGCTATGGAAAAACCTGTGTCTAACAACACGTACCTGACAGAGGGCAACAATTTTGTCATTATTACAGGACCAAATATGAGTGGAAAATCAACATACCTAAAACAGATTGCTCTCTGTCAAATTATGGCACAGATGGGTGAGTAAGAGTGTACAATATTAATCATCTTCTGCAGCACATTTTTTTTTCTGGTTAAAAATATTTATAAAGTTGAATGATTTAGCTTCCAGAGTAACATTATAGCTAAATAAAATATTATTAGGTAATAAAATATTAACAGGTAGTCCATTTTCTTCTACCAGCTCTTGTGTTACTGACAGAGGCAACTGTAAGGTTTTTCATCTGTTAGTGGAAACTTACGGGGCCTCATCTGTGTATCTTGAAGCCTCCCCAATCTGTCTTTAGAGAAGGACAGTTGCATGCCCTAGTTCTGTGGAGCACCATAACCCCATCTAGCACCTTCTGCTAGATTGATAGCGAGTGTCCATCAAGTATGCTGGTCAGACACGTGTGTTAGTCATCCAAAAGAAACACATGACCTTGAGCATACCTAAATTGCCTAGAGAAACATGCTTCCAGACAAGTACAATTAATAGATAAGTAATCAACAACTTCAAATAAAAGTAGTGACAAATACTGCAAGGTTCTGTTACTAAAGTTATAAAAGTAAACCAACTATTTGTAAAGTCTAACTGAGATTCATTCCTATATTCAGGAATTCTTCATGACATTTCTCTTAAAAGTAAGTCTGGTAGCACAAGTCAAAGACCCGGCTCTATAGAATGAAGCTACTTAGCAGTGGAGAATAAAATTTATCCATCATGCATTTGTGGGTTCAGTCCCCCATAACTGCAAGTTCTTGAGGAATTGCTCTCAAAAACATGAGTTTAGTACGAATAAAGCAGACTGTGAAGTTTTTGGCAAAAGGTTCTTGTTCTTTCCTGTTTGGTAAAACTGCTATGCTTTGAAGTCTGATAAAGGCAACATAATTTTGATTTTGGGAAACTAACATTTCTTGGGATTAGTAAATGAGTGGCCACAGAAATGTAAAACAATCTTAGAGTTTATTCTTTTTTCTGCATCCCTTTAGACTGACAAACAGCGTCAGACATATGATTTCTTAAAAGTTTTACTGATAAGCTTCTTTAATTATCCTATCTATGTAATAACTTTTTTCTTACAAATTAATGGTAGAATGTAATCTTACAAAACTTCATCAGGTAAGATGCATTCTCTGCTGTGCACAAAAACCAAGTGTAAAAGTAGTTTTTTTTTTTCCCAGTGACGTATTCAGGCAAATGTCATAGTGATGAGAGAAGCTTGTATTTTACTTGCTTTGTAGGTTCTTATGTCCCAGCAGAGTATTGTTCTTTTCGAATCGCAGAGCAGATTTTTACCAGAATAGGTATGGATGATGATATTGAAACAAATGCATCGACATTTATGAAGGAAATGAAAGAGGTATGAAATACAGCTATCCAGGTCCAAGGCTCATTTTTACTGTTAAGCTAATAGAAATTGTACTAGTGTATTTCCACTGAAAGAGTGTACTTTGAAAAACAGTCAAAAATTCAGCCTTCATCTCTTCTATGATAAACCATAGAAAACCAGGCATCTCTTAAATGGAAAGATATTCCAGTGTGAGTAAAAATCTGTGCTTTGTTGGATAGTACTTTTAACATTTTTGGGTTTGCTTAGATTTTAAATTATCATTTTTAGGGGCCTAAGCTCTCTCAAATTCCTCTCACAAACTGATACCATTTTGAGGGTAAGTGATATGTTCAGTGGAAAAGAGAAAGAGTGCTGTAGTGTGAGTCTTTGCTTGATTAGAATTGACAGCTGTTTGAAAGATTTGAAAAGATAAAATTGTTGTATCTCTAGAGATGTTTTTTCAATTTCTGCATTGTGTTCCATCTAAAAAACATTTTAAAAATCCTATTTAAAAAAACCCCACATTTATAGGAGTGATAACACTTTGAATATTTTTCTAGATAACGTACATCATACAAAATGCTAATGATAAATCACTCATCATTATTGATGAACTTGGCAGAGGTACCAGTGCTGAAGAAGGTATTGGCATTTGTTATGCTGCCTGTGAATATCTGTTGAATTTAAAGGTAATTTCTGTTTTGAAAGAAATGTAACCCTTACTGTTTTGTCATCCTGAAAGTAAATACAGTATTTTCTCATAATTTAACATCAGTTTTGCAAAGATTTCTTGGCTAAATATGATACTTTTTATAACCAGTGAATAGTAAGAATTACGGTGATAGAGAAAACACGCTGACATAAGCTGCAGTTCTGGTCACTGGTTGTTGTGATTTAACCCCAGTCGGCTGCTAAACACCACCCAGCTGCTTGTTTGCTCCCCATAGTGAGATGGGGGAGAGATCAGAAAGGTTAGAGTACAAGAACTTGTGGGCTGAGATGAAGACAGTTTAGTAGGTAAAGGAAAGCCATATGCAGAAGCAAAATAAGGAATTCATTCACTGCTTCCTGTCAGCAGGCAGATGTTCAGTTGTTTCCTGCAATGCCGTGTTTCCTCACAGTGACTGTTACAGAACACCACATGTCCCTCCTTTCTCCTCCTTCCTCATAGTTTTTATTGCGGTGTTGTAGTATGGTGTGAGATATCCCTGGGGTCAGTTTGGGCTATCCCTCCTGGCTGAGTCCCCTCCCAGCTCTGTGAACAGCCCCAACCTGCTCGCTGGTGGCGCAGGGTGAGGAGCAGAACAGCCCTTGGTGCTGTGCGAACGCTGCTCTGCAGTGGCCAAAACATGGGCGAGTTATCAGTAATGTCTTGGTCACAAATCCAGAATAGCACAACACAAGCTACTACGAAGAAAACTAACTCTAGTCCATCTAAAACCAGTACACTGGTCACCGTGTCTTTCCAGCTTGTTTGCAAGCTTGTAACTCTGTGTTAGAAAGAGAATAACCCAGTCTGTTTAGTTTTGCTTATTTAGTTTTAGTTTTGCTTTATGCCTGAATGTTAAAGGTGAACCTCTTTACCTGGTGGTTACCTTTCAAAGTACAGCGGTAGTTCCGCACAACTTACGATTGGTCACAGAGGTTAGAAACTTGTTTAGAAAAGCGGAAGATAATTTTAGATGGATTGCAAGTTTCACCTCTATTGCTAGTTATATGATCAGCCTCAGGTGGCTGTTACAAACCTTTTGAATGCGCAGGTGTTTGTTCCTCCTCAGAGTTTATTCATAGTACTTTGTGGGTTTTTTGGTTTGAAAAGCTCAGATACTTTCTGTCACTTGTACTTTTGATAAAGAATTCCTTGAGAGAATTAAGCAACCATTTGACAATCATTCCAGTCCACACCAGTCAGATTTTGTAAGCATCGTGGATTTCCTTTTGTTTCTGATACTGTTTTCCTTCTATTGAGAAATGAGCAGGAGAATCCCCGGTTGGAAAACATGTACTTGCCAAATGTAAAGACAGCTTTTCAGTGTTTTGGAGGAAAACCTGGACATCTGTGAGATTATTTAGTTTTTCTTATTTATTGTAATTTATTTCTGGATCATTGCCAAAATAAATTTTCCTTCTTGTTTCTTTATTTAGGCATTTACACTGTTTGCTACACATTTCCTGGAACTGTGTCATATAGATGCTTTATATCCCAACGTGGAAAACTACCATTTTGAAGTGCAACATGTGAGAAGCAGTGCTGGGAATAAGGAGAAAATAGCTTACACTTACACACTTTCTAAAGGATATACAGAGGAAAAGAACTACGGTAATGGATTCCACTGTGACTTACAGTTGGCAAAAGTTACATAAGATACTATTTCATTTATTAGGCATCTAACAGTATTTTTCTGATGACAGGTTTCCCTTGAGTTTGTGTCTCTCTCTCCAAGAGAGATACAGAGATCTGCAGATCTGTAATTTATTCCAAATACTTGTGTGTTTTAAGTAACCATGTAGTGAGATAGTAGTTTCGGGTAGTATGAAGGACTTACATGATATTTCATACTAAAAAAAAGTCTTACTGATGTCGGTATGTCCTTGATTCACGTCTGTTTGAATGAGTTGAGTCATTCTGAGCATATGCTACTTGAGTTCATTTAATCTGCACTTACGAAAGTGAATGAATGTTCAGGAGAGACTTAAAGATGTGTCTACCATAAGCAATGATATGACTGATTAACAGCAGGTTGGCCCTTTTTTGATTAGCAAAAAGGAATCAAGTTTCTTTAAAAAAGGAGAAGAATTTTACATTATATTAGGCTAAGACAATTTTGAGAGTGTCTACAAAAGCATCAGTGTTCTCTGAAAAGTGGATTTACTTTTAACTTTAAAATAAATTATAGTGTAGAATGTACAGATTGATTCATTATGGGTCAATAAACAAAAGAGTGAGTGACAAAGATTTAAAGAAATCTGTATGTTTCCAAATACTAGATTCAGATGTTGATTCCTTGATTTAGATAACATTTAATCAAGAGGAAATTAGCTACACATGACTTTTGCAAGCTGTTGGTAACCAAAGACTAGAAATTATTCCCGTTAAGCTTCAAGTAAGAGGACTTAAAACTTTTCTTGATCGGAATTTCAGAATAAGTTTGTTTAAGTTTGGCAGCACAAGCTCAATTTTAGATGCTACACTACCACTAACTCAGAAGAATTGTATGTTTAGAGAGTAATCTCAGCGAACCCGGAGACCTTTAGAAACTCAGTGTTCATGTCTTGGCTTTACCTCACTTGAGCAAAGTCACATTGTAAGAAAGAGTGCAAGGGCTCTTCATGACCCTTTTTCATTTTTAAACCTGCAGTATTAAGCCAGCCAATGAACCACAGATTTTCCAGGGGTACAGACAAAGTTAAAAAATCATGTTAGGGCAGAAAAAACATTTACATCTCTTTCTTACCCCGAGTATCTGTAAGTTTGGCTGTTGGCAACAAAGAAGTTGAAAAATTACATCCATGTCCACTGGACATTTGGATATAATTGAGAGTGCAGTTAGCCCAACCTCTGTATTTTCTGCAAAATTAAAAAAAACTGAACCGAGAAAGCTGTTAACACCATGATGCTGTTTTTTTCCTTTTAACCCCCTAATATGTCTCATTCTACCCATTTACAGTATTACCAGCAGTAACTTGATGTCGAGATGTATTTTAGAGATAGCATTAAAACAAAGTAGACATTTTATTTTGTAACTCTCTGAACCTTATTGTTTATTAACAAAAGAAACAAACAAAAAACCCCAAAGAAACAAAAACCCCAAACAAACAAAAAACACAAAGAGAAAATATACCATAATTATTTTAATAAAAATTAAATCTTTACCCCTTAGAAAAAGTTAATTCTAAGTTAACTGTTAACTGCTAAGTTACTTCCAGAAGACATAATATGGAAGGTAGGGATAAAAATTACTTTAAGAAATCTGATTTGTGTTTTATATGTTTAGGACTAAAAGCTGCAGAAGTGTCCTCCCTACCATCATCCATAATTCTGGATGCAAAGGAGATCACAAATCACATTGCAAAACAAATTTTGGTATGTAGTAGAAAATTATAATGCTGTATTTCACAGTTTTTATAAAATTCAAATGTAATTTCAGTTTCTGAAAGGATGCAGGATAAGCACTGCCTCTGTTTTAATGAAAACAGATTTCAGTAAACTTTGTATTTCTGGAACCAGTTCTGAAAGATTATACAGAAGGTCACTGTTAGCTGACAACACAAAATGGCCCTTAGGGTAAAGGAGTATTGGATGTAATGTTTGTATGCAAAGCAAGAATTGTGAGATCAAAAACAGGCTGGAAAATAGCTAATACTAGTATTTTTATAATAGAACATAATTTATTTCATCTTTTAATGTATGTATATTTTTAAGAACAGCACAGGCAGAAAAGCACTCCTGAGATGATGAAACAGAGAGCTGTGTACCAGTTAGCAATGAGATTGGTTCAGACTGCCAGAAATTCTCGACTGGACCCTGACAGTCTGCGTGTATATTTGAAAGGCCTGAAGAAAAAGTATGAAGCCAGTTGTTGCACACCCGGAAAAAATGATGAGCAACAGTAATGTGTAACATAGGCTGTTGTTCTAATTTTTATGACTGCAAGATGATTCTAGTTTTTCCCATAGTATTAGTACTGTCTTTTCACATGGTTTTATATTTTTAATTCTTAGTCTGAATTACAGTCAGTAATGGAAGACCATATCCTTTATGGGTTCCCCCCCCTCCCCAACATACCTGGAATAAAAGCATTTGCTTTCTGTGAGAAACACAATTCTTTTTGACAACAAATTGTATATTTTTTGTCATTTTAGAGACAAAAAATATATATATTTAGTGTTTTTTAAGTGATATATCTGTTATTATAGTTCTTATACCTGATACAAAAAGCACTTAGAAACAGATGGTTCACATATCTTGCATAGACAATCTTTACTTGCACTGTTGAACCTGCATCCAGAAATACTGTTGTTCCCTACGCAAGAAGGGTTCAAACTCTCTCAGTCATTACACGTAATCCAGCATAACATAGGCAGTCTGGGTCTGCTGCCTCTCCAGAACTGGGCAACCAGAGCTTTTTTGTAACACAATAACAGTATATTACTGTGGTATTGATACTGTAGATCAGTTTTTGTTTAGAGAGTTAGTAACAGGAAATCAATAAAAAGTGAATGTCATTTTTCCATGAAGATTTTTTTAGCTCAACTTCATCGAGTGACTGTAACCATGTATCCCAGCTTGAAGGAGTTTATTTTTCCTCTTTCCAGCGAGGGAGGCGCCAGGCTGCGGCCCTCTGGGCTTAATCTCTGGCGTCCTGTGGCCGCGGGGGAAAGAAGGAGAGGGGAGGACAGGGAGAGAGGAGAGATGGAGGGGAATGAGGAGGGCCAGAGAGGGGGGTTGAGGTGCAGAGGGAAGCAGGAGGGGAAGGGAAAGGCCAGTTGGGTGGAAGAGAGAGGGTGGACAGAGGAGGGGGAGATGGGGGGATAGACGAGGGTAGAGGAGTAGGGACAGGAGAGGAGGGAGTGTGGGGGACCAGGTTT